>JABWIB010004077.1:24942-48559 GCA_016617825.1 Platyplectrum ornatum
AAAGGGGGAGGGGGAAGAAGGGGTGATGGTTGGAAAAGGGGGGGCAGAAGTGATGGCTTGATCACGACAGACTGGGATGTGTGGACCTGCGCCTCCGTGGACCCTTCTGAGCCTGGTGACCCTCAAAGGTGAGAGCCAAGACAAGAGAACTGTGCTATAGTGTATAATATAAATATATGTATATAGCGAATTTCAAATATATCAAGGGATGTCACCAGGTGGTGGAGGAGGGGGCATATTTCAGAGAAAGAGGTGTAATAGAATGCGAGGCCATGTGTATTTGCTGCAGCGTTTGGCCTAAGCTGTATGAAAATAATATTGTTACATGTGAGCTGCTCAAAACTGACTAGAATTTACTGGAAATTATTGTTAATGGGGTTAATAATAATACAGGAACAATAAAGAGCCAAATTATACGATTTTTAAAATGTATTAACCAATTTTTGCAAAAAAAAAACAAAAAAAAACCAAACACATCGGGTTGCTTTAGGCAAAACCAAAACACTAAGTTAATACAGATCCAAAACCAAAACACGGGTGTCAGTGAACATCTCTAATATGAACGTAGGCACTAGGAGCGACAGGTCCCTGTGCCCCCTCCTTTGAGTTCATAGTCCACTAAACTGCAGGATATTAGGAAACTGTAATAAAAACACTTTGGCTTTACTTTAACAGTACATTTTAACCGCCACAAATACTTTGGTCCTAAGAGGAAATAAATTATTCCTGATGCTAGTCAATAATGAGGTAGATAAAAGCTGTAGGTGGTAGACAAGCTTTCTAGAGAGCCTTTGGAGAAATTTTAAATTATATTTAGTTAATGTTACACTGTTATTAGACTTGGACTGGAAACATCAGGGCTGATCCAAAGTTTGGGAGAAAAGGGCAAAACAGGTTTAGACCTGGACAAAACCAAACACTCAGCTGCAGGGGGAGTGAAATTTTAATTGTGAACACATAATAAAACTTTTGAGGTGATGTTTCCAAAATCAACTCTAATTTACAAATTAAACATAAAGTCATACAGTGAGTCTTTTATTTGCACTACTCACACGACAAAAAGGTTTTGCTCAGCTTTACACTTGCACCTAAAAAAGTGCAACTCTGGATGAGCCCCTAAATCTCTTACCTCTAACTCTGTTTGCAACTAGAGACATCTACATCCCTTGCAATTCAACATGGTTTTGCCCACTTGTAACTTCAATAGTATAACTTATATGGGTACTTGTGGTGTTAATTTAAGACATTGTAAGACCTTATTTATTGAAAGTCCAAACTATTAAAGAACTACCTTCATATCACTAAAACTAATTATTAACACAAATATAGTCACACGGAAAATGTTTCAGTTTCCAGGATTTTAATGATAATAAACTTTCTTTCATTGGGCAAAAACCAATGTATCTTATATAATGGCATGTACATGGAAGGTGTTACATACTTCTGCCAAAATATGTGTTAATGGTCAAGGTCAGATTTAGAGGGCCTGGGCATGAAAATGACGATAGACCCATTGGAGTGGCCAGTGATGTATGGGTGTGACCACTTTTGTGTGTGGTGGTCAATTATATGTGGGCCACTTAATGAACACTGCCTTTCTTCATCACACTGATATCATTAGCTGCAGCGCTGTGGGCCTTTTGGTTGGAGGCTTTGAGCTGTAGCCCTATCAGCCCCATTTTTAATGGTATGTAATTTTTTGTTTTCAACTGTATAGACAGATAACAGAGAATATTAACAATACAATAAATAAAAAATAAAATATTTATATGGCACCAGAATATAAATATGTAATGTGATCAATAGTAACACAAAAATATAGCAGCTAATCATTTTTATTGAACAAATGTATAGTGGTGAGAGGGATTAATTTCATTAAACTACTATGGCTACATGGCTTATCCATCTTAATCCTGAATATATAATGTCAAGCATTGATATACATTCGATAAATAAATAATTAGATCTCACCACTGATCTATACAGATTATTAGCATGACCACTAAAGGAGACTTAAACTTCAAGTACGGTCTTAATTGTATAGACTAGACAGGGATTTTCAAGCACAGCCCTCAAGTACCACTTACACCCCATTCACACAGAGGGCTATTACCCGGGTAATTCAGCCAACTTCCCGGGTAGAATAAACCTGGGTAGTGTGCTCTGTGTGAACGGGGCTAAAATTACTATAAACTACCCTGGTTCAGTGTGAACAGTGTAGGACCATGGTAGTTTGTGAATTACCAGGGTAATTCAGCACTGTGAACAGGGTTAATTATCAGTGTAATTCAGATCCAAAGCTAACAACCCTTTTCGTTAAAAACAGATTTATTAGGCTAGTCTGTGTGAACGGGGTATAACAGTGTATGTTTTCTAGGTGTCCTCACAATTACAAGTTATATCATGATGACCAAATGTGAATCTTCTCACATATATCAATTACTAAACTAACACACCTGTGTTCCAGCAAGGGGACCTATAAAACATGCACTGTAATACCTCGTTCACACAGACAACCCTGGTAAATCTGTTTTTAATGAGCAGGGTTGTTAGCTGTGGATCTGAATTACCCTGGTAATTAATCCTGTTCACAGTGCTGAACTACCCTGGTAATTCACAAACTACTCCGTTCCTACACCGATCACACTGAACCAGGGTAGTTAGTAGTACTTTTAGCGCCTCTCACACAGAGCACACTACGCGGGTAGTTCATTCAACCCGGGAAATTGGCTGAATTACCCGGGTAATAGCCCTCTGTGTGATCGGGGTATTAGTGGTATTTGAAGACTCTGGTTGAGAACCCATTTGTCTACAGAAAGATTAAGTTCTTTCAACTGCAAGTGGTGACCGCCCTTTTAGAATGCAGAAGGTGGTTAGCTGCCGTTATGAGGACCTGCCCTGTATTTGGCAAGTGTGACTTTTAAATATATATGTATATTTTTTAAAAAAGATGATATGGTACCAAACAGAAGTTGCTTACTGTAAGATTTTATTAGAGGAAAGTACCAAAACTGCAAACTCAGAGCCATGATGAGAAAGTAATGAGAAAATATCAGTCAAAGTGATTCGATTTACAATACAGTACCAACAAACATGAACTTGAAAATGAAACAGAAGATACTATAATGTGGGGTGGGGATATGTACCATTGTGAAAACTATATATTCAACACTGTACCACTGAAAAGACAAACTTTTCTCATCCAGTCTCTCTGTGCAATCTGCTATGTTGCTTCTAGAGTTGTCCTCTGGCCCGTGCCTTCCATGTCTCCTGAACTTTCCCTACTTTTTCCAGCTTTGTCTCCACTCCTGCTCCTGGCACTCTTTTTCAGTCTGTCTACTCTGTCCCCACTGCCCTTGCTTGGCTCTCCTGTACACAACTTGCCAGCTGCTGCAATCTCAGTTCTTCTCATATGTGGATTAGTGGTTAGTGTTATTTGAAGGCTGATATATATATATATATATATATTGTGTGCATGCTTTTATTATTCCTGAACAATAATTGTCCCCCCAATAGTGTGGGGGGATGATGCACTGCCAATAATTGACAGTTTGGCAAAGGAAAAATTGTTCAAATTACCATATTACTCATGCAGTATATATAAACTTTCTAGTTTATGGCCAGCTTTACACTCATGACAAACTCTCATGGGCAAAACCATGTTGAATTGCAGGGGGGGGGGGGGTAAAATGAATGTCAGTGATTGCATGCAGGGAGAATACTTTATTTTTGCATGATGCACACAGATACTGACCAGAATCATCTCTCACCTGTATTAATACGGATTGCAATTAATTCAATTCACCTCTCCTGCAATTCAACTTTGCAGAGTGAATAACAAGGGGCAAAAGAAGCAACACAGAATGACCAATGAGAGCCACATGAAAAGGACAATGAGAAGGAAATGGAAGGAGTGGCATTCAGAGAGAGCAACAAAAACACATATGCAAGCAATACTAGATGGGCACAGGCAGAGATAAGAAGGGAGTCGTTTATGCACAAATGTGTTTATTATATATTAGTGCTAAACGTTATGTAATGACATGGAATGTACTCAGAATTCCTCAGCTGTCACTGATATTCTGGAGCCAGCAGTAAGGAGGGGGAGGCATTGGAAGCTGTCTGGTTGGCACAATATCCTTTTTTCTCATATGAACAGGTAACAACTGATAATGTCAGTATTGGTGGATCAGCTGGCAAGGTAGTGTCAGTGTTAAGGTGTCAAGACGCTGACACTACATAACCATGTGACCATCATGTTTGTGTGCTTGGAATAAAATAATAGGTACTGAAAAAGTGCAGTAATTCTGGTCATAATCTACTTTGAGACGGAAAATTGCCTTGCTATGATATGATTTTGCAGCATGTGTTACAACGTTAGTATGCTTTGACAAAGAAAAATCCATTTTATTTGATACCAATACCGTTTTTATTAAATACAATTATTGGTGACTTTTCTTTTCCTTGTAAATTAGATGTAAACAACTAACTACAAAGCATCGCTTTTAACCAGATACCATAAGACATGAATTTTAAAATATTTTTTTACTTGTCATTACATCAACTGATATCTTACTGCTAGCTGTCCAATAAAAAAGACACCTATCCACTCCTGGGCCTAAATTTACTAAGCAGGGAGATTGAAAAGTGGGGATGTTGCCCATAGCAACCAAACAGATTAGAGCTCAGATTCTCTAGTATGTAAAATGAAATTAGGATCTTGAAACTGATTAGAAACATTCCCACTTTTCAATCTCCAAGCTTGATAAATTTAGGCCCAGGGCCTAAATTCACTAAGCGGGGAGTTTGCAAGGGAATTGAAAAGTGGGGAAGTTGCCCATAGCAACCAATCTGATCCCAGGAGTGGATAGGTGTTTGGTCTTGTTACTAAACTGCGGGAGTGGACAAGTGGAGATGTTTCCCATAGTAACCAATTCAATTCTACCTTACATTTTCCACTATAGTTACTCTACAAGCATATATTAAATATGATAGGCAGCAGAGTGGCTCAATTGGTTAACACTTCTGTGCTATATAAAAACCTGGAAATAAATTACAAAGTAAGATGTGGTATTCATTAAGTAAAGTTCTCTCCACTAATAACACATGACACAAAATTCCTTTTCTTTGTGGATTTCTGTATATTTTCTTTTCAATATGAAGCTATAGATAAAGTTTTAAAGAATTCAGAAAGAAAAGCATTGCATGTTAGAGCCTGTGAAAGACTGAAAATAATTTGCATTCCACCAACCCCAAGTAGATCAGATGTATATGATGCAAAAGACATTTTTACAAATAACACCAACAAAATTCATTATTATTCATTATATTCTACACATACTTTTATCAATCAAAATCTAGACCTTACTCATTACAGAAACAAGTAGGCCAGCGCTGGCAAAATGATGCTTCATTGAAATGAAGGGTGAGCTGTTAGCTGTGAACTTGGCAGAGATACAAGGTGAATCTGGCACCAATGTAGAGCTGGTCACTTTTAAATAAGGAACAAATATGCATGGCAATGGAGAGCAGGAACACAGCTTCAGGACTCAATATTTCATTCCAAATCCCAGACAAACATTTGGCACCCTATCTCCCCTGCTGTCTGTTGCTGGATTCCATGTCAACTGGATACTGTGACAGGAAACTACTAAGTTATGTGGCCACATGGTACATTTTAGCATAAAATATAAACGCACTTTATAAAGTGTTAGCAAATTCAAGTTAATAATAAAAGCTAGACAATAATATTCTAAATATATGAACAACACAATCAAATTGTTAATGATGGTAATAAAAGGTGTAAACTAATATTATACCAAACTAAAGTTAGTTATTAGGAGCATAAGATTAGAAAAAGGTAATGCACAATATTTAGGATCATCAGACATGTGGTTAGCGTCAACATTATCCACATCATTATTAATAATCTTTAAAATGATTACCTCAATGTACGGAATGATTTTGCAAGAGAAATCCTCCAAAAGCCACTTTTTAGTGAGTTCATGAAATATTACCAATGGAAGGCAGAAAAATATAATCAAAAAGTCCCAGAAGGCCAAATTTGCCAAAAGTGAGTTGGATATGCTTCTCATATAGTAGTTGTGGCACACTATACACATGACAGCCATGTTGCCCATGATACCAATGACAAATATGATAATGGATAAGCACATAACTGCATAGGCACCATATGAATCTTCTGTTAATGGGTAAAAAGGATTCTTTATACGCAGTTTTCTATTGCTTGTGTTTTTTGGTACCAAAGCTTGATTCACCTCCATATTATCGGAAAATACTTTCAAATCATTGGTCGCAAAGGGAACTGTTCCATTTAAGAATAATGTGTGGGGTTCTGTCTCTTTCTCTACATTTGGGTTTTGCAGGGTTTCATTGGAATCAGCTAAAATATTTTGTCCATTATGGATTTTATTTGAGTTGTCACCGTCTAGCTTCCATTTGAGTCCATAGGTTTCCCTTTTATTTCGAGTTTTTATAGCGTCAGGTGTATCAGCGCCATACCTGGTGTCCACAAGTCTGTTGCTCACCTTTCTGCGCTGCCAAGGTAAGGTTTCAGGTTGCATGTCTGATGCAGGTGTTCTTATTCCTTCTTGCTGCTGTGTATTCGGATCAGTCAATATAGGCTCCATAGAATTCTGCACAAATTTACAAATAATCTTCTTTAAGATACCTTCATGGGTAGCATTCTCATCAACAGTTTGTCTGCTTGTTGTTTCAGAATAAACTTTGTCTGGGGAAGGAAAGACATCATGGCACCATCTTGTGCCATCTTTGCCATCCGCCGTATTTAAGTCTTTTAGTTCATGGCTGATTTCTATTGAAGTTCCAAATAATGCAAATAGAATGGAGAAAAAAGATAACTGCATTTTAGAATTAAACATTCAGTTAAAAAGCAAGAAATCTATTGATTGTTCCATACATGTCACTCGATCCCAGAGTGAGAAACAAAGCAGCGAGAAGAGAGAAATGATATGGTGTAAATAAATGACACTCTCCGTGGTATTGGGTTTCACCTTTTTGTTTTTTTTATACAGGTGTAGTACTGAAGACTAAGCATACAGATGACAAAGCAGGTCAGTGTGCTAAAGTCATGCCAGTATTACTGCACAAGCTGGGAGCAGAAAAAAAGTTGAGATTGCGAATACTGGATCTCCATTCAAATACCAGGGCTCCACCCTTCTTGTGCCACAGTCTTTGTAAGAACTGTTATCTGTATCCTGACTGTTCTTTTACATTTCTCTCCTTTGCTTCACTGCACAGACACCAGGACAGATCTTCCTCCTCTTAATCATCACAATTGCAAATAATCCCTCTCAGCCTCAGAGTAAACAGGTTGCAGAGATGTCATCAGATTAAAGGGTGGGCGCAGAAAGATAGCAACAGCAGGCATGCACGGGGAAACCGACGTGACAGTTCCATTGAATTTTTCCTTTGTCTGAGTTTTAGGTAGGTGAAGGAAAGGTGAAGCTCTGAGGGTTGCCAAGGAGTGCGAGCTCTGTCTGTGAAGCAGCTTCCCCTGGCTACAGCTGCTGTCACTGCTGTACATGTAGAGAGGTAGTGAGGAGCCCCGCCTGCAGGCTTTACAAGAGTATTCTCTGCGCCTGTGTGGCTCTATGAATGAGACAGCCTCTCTCCTCCCTTCTATACGGTATCTCTCCCTCTAATGTCACTCTGAACAATGATTGCACCTTGCAGTGTGCCCTCACATGTATCTGCTTCCATCTGCAACAAGGGAAGCTGTGTGAAAACACAACTTGTATTTTAGGCAGCTCTAAATGTCCTCTCACAGTATCTAACAAAGAGAGAGAATGGTATACCTCAGTGCATTGTAGCAGCACTTGCGGCAGCGGTGCCATTCTCTGTCTGGGCAAAGCAGAGCTAGTTGTCTAAGCACTGAAGCTAACACAAAGGCTATGCAGGAGGAGGGAGAAGGGGGGGATGAACAGAAGCTGTTAATGCTGCAAGTAAGATCTAGAAGCAGCTGGTTGGGTGCTTTTCTATCAGGGTAATAGAGATTCTCTGCAGTATAAATGCAAACTGATGTAACCTTAACTATACCTTTATAACCCGTGCATGTGTGAAAACATAAAACATGAGCTATTTAAATGATTTACTGTTCAGCAGATACGCACTTGCAACACAAACTGTTTAGGTAATTAAACAGCGACGTTCAAACATTTTGCCAATCAATATTTTGCATAAATATGCCACTGTAGGTCTGGCACAAGGAGGCGGAGGAAGCTAGGGGCACGTCCAAACTGGCATTTCTTCTGCCTAATACACTAATTAGTATAGGAGTTCTTGAAAGTGTAACTTCACATTGCTTCTAGGCAAACACAGACAATTATTCTGCAGGCCCACAGAGGTGAACACGCATTGTAAATGAGACTTAATCAGGTACCTTGTGTCTAAGCGAATATATTGTGATGGTGGTAGAGGAGTGGCACATTTGTCCCAGGTTCCTGTCTTATGCTTTTTAAAACCCCAGAGAGAATGTTAGTGTGTGTGTTTCTGTTGGGAAACACTTCCCCAACAGGGTCCCTGGGATTGTATGGTTGGAAGAGATGGAGGTTTTAGAATCCACCAAGCCCAGTTCAGGTTTTGGGCTTATTAAAGTCTAATAAAGTCTGGACCTGATATGGCCTATATAGGTGTTTCAGGTTCTAAGCTCAGGGTCTTTTACCTGGGTGGAGGCAGGCAGCCCGAGACACACACATCCTGACAATATTGTATACTGGTGAGAGTACCGTGCCAAGCTTTGTTTGAGGCCCAGGCAGAATTATGCTTGTGTTTTTATTTTTCAGAATAATAAAACTAGTTGTGGCTCGTTGTACTGAACTCAGGACCTTTATACACTGCTCCTTTGTCCCATAAAGAGGGACCCCTAACCCTGGAGTTTATTTTATATATAGATATATACAATTTCAGTTGAATGGAAATAATTTATTTTTATGCCACTGATATTCTTCCGAAGCTACTCTTTTGTGTCATTCTTAGTTTGAAAAGGTTACATGACACTAAATTCAATAACAAATGCATAAATACTATAAATATAACAATAAACCCCCTATTAAATTATACTAACTTACCTGAACACTATCTAAGATAGGCACCTCTGTAATACTTTACCAATTTAAAGAGCCCAATTGCGATGCAGCAGTTATATTTGAAGAGCTCTATTTGTAATCGGTTATAGAAGGCTTGTGATTTAACTTGGTGAGTCCTACTCTATATGAAAAAATACCATGATGGATGGCAATAAATCGCAATTGTCCTTCTTCAATGTTCAAAAACAGAAAGGGATATATGATGCCCTGATAGACTATGAAAATAGATGTTCAACACTACACTAAAAAAAAAAAGTGTTTCAGGAGCTTTAATCTGATGAGGGGACTGTTGCTGCTTACGGCTGTATGCTGCTGCTTATGAGAATATAAAGACACAAACTACTCCTATTGAGGAAATCTCAGTCTTATTAACAGGTTTTTATATAGCACTCTCAGATATTATGTAGTGCTTTAAAAGTACACTTGTACGCAAGCCTTCTTAAAAATCTCACTTTTACTGCTCCCCTCACACTCTACCCTGTCGCAGATCTGTTTTCCTAAAATCACATCACCAACTGCCATCTTTTCATACCCCCACTCACTTTCAACTATCCTTCCCTCATTCTGCAAGATTTCTCGCTCCCTTAAGCCTCTTTACTTACCCATTATCACTCTATACCCTTCTTCTACTCTTGGTTTCTGCCCTGCTGAAACATGAAAGTAAATAAAAAGTGAAAAACATATGAATAGTGAAAAAACATGTCAGAAGCCCACAAAAATCATGGCCCCACTCCTAAGGCCTTAAACACACCTAATGTGCAGAAGGAGAAGAATGGCTGGGACTGAACAATTGATATTGCCCACTTAATTGCCCTCTTCAAATCCTGGTCAATCCAATAGTTCTGTGTTCCTACAGATCACAAGAGGGTAAAATCTAATTTTGTGTGTTCTCTTGTTAGCAACACACTCCTTGGCAAAGCATAAAACAGTATGAAGACAGACATGAGAATAGCTGACAGTAAAGATTATTCTTGCTTTTTTAAGAAATAAATTCATAAGGTGGTTAGTTTTCTGGTCGAAAAAATTTGTTATAAAGTTATTATTATATTATTCACTAGTAACGCGAAAGCACTACTTTATCTGTACAACAAAAAATAAAAGATTGTGTTAACAAAACTTAGTCTATTGTAAATAGCAGACATACAAATGGAGAAGGTACTTACATAATACACTATGGTAAGCGTCTGCATAACTGTATCTTAATATGGATCCTTGCAGGATTCTAAAGCACAAGGTCAGCAGATTCTATTATTAAGTAAAGAAACATCCACTTAGCAATTCTGTAGTCAATAATAATTTGAAAAACTATTTGTAATATGTTTAACATCCATTGTATTAAGGTAGTACATAAACTAAAAAAATCCATTGAGCAACATTTCATAGTTCTGCCCTTGGATGTAGGCATCTTGTTAACATAGCGAAATAACGAGAAGAGTATATCAGCACAGTGATTTGATAAGCTATGACAGAAGACAACCATACCAATAACCATAAGACAAAGAAAAAAAACACATTATTACCTAGTAATATTGCTCCCTTCTATTTGACAGAATAGATACAGTATATGGGTAATTTTGCACAGAAACCAAAAAGAGCACTGCAAGTAATTTCTGTAAGGGTGGTGCTAACTCTAAACGATATTAACTTCATGTATAAACAGATTCATTAATTTGAGTAACCACCATCTGTATTTGGAAGCTTGTCTGAGACCAAAGGCCTCACAATTTAAAAACATGATAAGTGACGTTACATGGGGGCTCTTTATTGTTTAGATTTAGTGCCAACATAGTGGCAGGTGGCTTATCTTATATTTGCAAATTAGTGTAAGTAATGCATGTTATTTTTCAGAATGGCATAATTAGTTACTGGTTAATTGCTGTGTTCTGAGGCATCTCCTTGTAACAACTTCCTTGATTTTTCTATCTTCCCACTATCCTAAGATGAAGAAAACAACTCAAACATGTTAATGTTAAACATGTAAATTCTAATANTCAAATATACATTTTTATAACATTTTTATTTACAGGGTGATCCAAAAACCTTTAAATGGAAGAAAATATCCATGCATTTGCTTTACCCCACACTTTTTCACATTTATAGCACAATAGACCATATAATGCTATAGCTTGCTGTCTGGCAAGGAGGGGAGGTTGATATAGTCTGATGTTTTTCTGTATACTAGTCAACAGACCACAGCATACACCAGATATGNTCTACACTCAGTGTCCTCTCCTCTCCTTGACAGGCAGAAAAAGTTTAAAGCCAGTTACTTACCTTCTGCATCTTCAGAAAAAACATGTCTACTCATTTACACTACAGGTGACACAGGAATATCCCTGCTTTCCCATTCACACTGGGCCTTGACCAAGGCCGNCCAATCATAACCCATGTTTTTGGCGCTGTGCCAAGATTTGTACACTGATGGGTGAAGAACTTTGTGTGAACCATGAATGAATAAATGAATGACGCCACAACCTGAGGACAAGCAAACAAGTCGATATTTTGGAAACACTGCAATTCCATTCCACTTGATTGGTTGGTTCCCTGTAAATAGGGCAGCAACTGTCCCCACCATAAGAGGCTCCAGGGATGCGAACATGTACTGTTGCTTATAATAGATAATTACAATCACAGTACGGTATTTTATATTTACACCCGGATTGTCCAACGGCTAGTTCCTAGGAACCAATGTTAGCATATACTAAAAGATTGCACNCTTTACATTTCCTAGAGTTAGGGTTTGAATCTGACTTCTACTGTACTAAGTACAGTAGCAACAGAATAGTCATTAGTGATACTCATGAGGGTGAAAAAATGCTGCATTCGTTCTTCCTAATCCGCCTGTACTCAATCCCTCCATCGATGCAGTCACACTGGACTCACTTTCCTCTAATACCAAAAATCAGGTAAGTATCTCANTATTTTGGGACTTCTATTGTCCAATTATTCCTCCCAAACAACTTGAAGAATTCTCGGCTTCACCTGAGTATAACCTTGCTCACTCCCCCAATCACACACACCTTTTCTGGCCTTTTCCAATGGCTCAGTTTTTCTTCAGCTTCTCCCATCAGCACTTACAGAGGCCTGGGAAGCAGGCAATCGATACTGTCCCCGTACTAGTTTTGTTGTTTGGGGCATTGTAGCATGTACAGTAAGCAAGTACACACATAAAACCCCATGCAGACCCAAATGCAGACACAGTTAACAGTTGAACATTTGCACCAGATGCAGTGCTATCTAATTCCAGGAATCTTTTCCCTTCTGAATGCAATACTGTTTGGAAAATATGTTTGTGCTATATGTTTGTTTAAATAATAAAAAACTAGTAGGATGGCAATATTATTTCTGTCAATANGTGTTGACGTTTGAATTGTCATTTGGGTTCCCACACAAAGCAAGACCACCATTTCCATTATACAAAACAGTGAACTTGCTTTTAGACAGCTTGGGAGAAGGAAAATCCTGGCAACATCTGCACTGTGCCTTGCTGTAACGTGTCTGTTCGCAACCCGCTGGCAGGATGTACAGACAACGCAAATAACATATAGTTATTTTTATAGGGGCATATGGGGCACAGGGTGCATTCCGTTTTACATTCCAGCCTGCATCAGGCCCAATATTCACATNATACCCTACAAATGATAGGCTGAATTATGCATATAGCTGTACAGTCACATTATAACCGCTTGTAAAGACATAATTAGAAGAGCTGGGTCCTACCTTATATCTGGAAAGACTGGAAGGTGTTCTAAAAAGCAAGTTCCAATTTGAATGCATAAGAGCTCAGCAAAAGTCTGCAAGCATCACATAAAATTTAGAATATTAGACATAACAAAGAGAACATACTATTGTTTATTACTTGTTACCACCACTGAGACCCCTACTGTCACGATTAACAGATAAAACATAACCGCTGACTAATTAAAGAATAGTTGTTGCCTTTATAGGACCTTGAACTGCTGAATATTATGGACATCCTTCTGGTTTACAGGAGCATTAATTATGAAAAATATTTAATTTGTTTAAGACCAGTTAATTTCAAAACATAATTTTATACAAGAACAAATCAGTTACGTCTAGGTAGTGAGCGGTACATACACCATACCGTAATCAAAAAATTCTATGGTTAAATAACATTAAATTACTTTAGTGATAAAAAAAACCCAATCATACTGTATATGATATAAACACAAAAATGGATATAAATAATTGTCTGTTACAATGTATTAAATTCCCAAAATTAGAGGAGTATATAAATCTGATGGCTGCAATGCACCATATATTTATTCCCCAACAGTTGTTTTACACTGCAATGTCTTCAGGCTCTATACACGAGTGACAGCTGAGCTTAAAAAGCAGAGTTTGGAGATGATTGAAGTAGACACTGAAGATGCCAGCGTATGCAGATGGTTCAGAAAAAGAATATACACCTGCAGCAATATAGACCAGTGGATGAAATGGGAAAGATCAAATGTGTTTTGCTTAATGTAAGCAGTCAGAGTGTAGGCTGAAAGGCTTAGGAGATGGGGTGGGGGGAAGAAACAAAAGGATAAGTCAAGTTGCTCTTGAGATGGTGTGAAAATATAGTGTGCTGTACAAAATCATTTGTCAAACAAAAGTCCTATTAACCTAAAGTAGGTATTTTAAGGCTTGTTTACAAGACATTCTTTTTTCGTATTATGATGCTGCATACCACTAGGAAACATAACTTTTCCATAGACATTACATCCCTGTGAAACTTCTTTTTACACAATCAGGTATTGAAGACGTATCACTGCATTAACACTAAGAAAAAGATAAGCAACAGTAGAAAAGAAGACAGAGCACAGCAACAGGCAGAGGATAGAAGGGAGACAGGGAGAGGGNTAGAGAGGGAGAGGAGAATATAGCTGTTAGTGAAATTATTTTAGGTTGAAAACACATAAAATAAAGCTTGCATTATAATTTCTACAGTAGCATTCTAAATATTTTGATTACTGCTACAGTGACCAGAACTGCTTTAGTAAATGACTTACCCTATATAACCCAATAGAATTTTTAGCAAGTTATATATTACCTTTTTAATAATGTATTAGTTCATGGGTTGGACCCACTGATGGTTCTCGGCGACTGGGCAAGGTTGTAATCAGGTAGGAACCGGGTGTGATACCAGATGGTATGGTGCATATTTAATAAAATATGAATGCAANATGTAGACAATACATATATAGATACATGTACACACATGTATGTGTACATGATAACCTGATTCCATAACCGGTAATTTCCGGTTAAAAGCAGCTGTTTGTCATCTTTCGTATACAGTATAACGAATTTAGGGGCAATTCAATTGCTTAGTCGCAAATTTATCCCCCAATTCCATTGTGTTACGCCTGGCTTTCCCTGCATGTTATTTTGATGATCTGCAATCAAAATAATGCGTGCATAAAAAGTGTAAATGGGCTACAATCTCATACCAAAAAATTATGTTACAGTTGACTGGTAACGTGATTTTACTTTATTATGCCGGCTCCAAGACCTGCGATAGTAATTGCGAATGACAACTGCAGATAGTAGCGCTGATTATTTACTACACACAGCAGTAAGTGTATGAATATCATTAGTGCNATCATTTCCAAAATTCTTACAGTACAGTAATATTACAGTACAGGATACTCATTGCTGCGGTTACAGTTATAGACAAAATTCAATCTCCATACAAATAATCAGGCCGAGCAATAATTTTATGAATAGAATCGCACATTTTTTTTGATGCTGTATTTTTTTATGATAATGAGTGAAATACACAATATTGTATTGATTTGCTCACAACTGAATCAGCCCCATAGAAACCACATTAAGCCATTCTTCAACATTTCATACTTCCAACAACATAACATTGTACATTTTGTTTTCTTGCATTAGCCATTTAGTTTTTTATCTGATTTAAAGCATCATAACATTTGTATTCGTTCTTAAACTACAAAAGTAAACAGACCTAATTCTNTCTTTCAGTATGTTTTAAGTTGCTGTTAATTATATTTAAAACTATAACTTGTGAGGTTGCGTGTAATGTATTACAATGAGTCAGTCCAACGGGTAGAGTAAGTGATAATGACAGAATTGTTAGCACTAACAACAGAAAATGGACAATGCATTTAAAAACCAAGATCCTCAAGATACGTCATTATTAGTGGATGAATGGTTCAAACAAATGCTGCATTCATGTAACATAGGGAATAAAAATACTTTTAACAATATATGCAAATTGGGTTTCCATACCAAAGAACCAAATGCAAATCTAGTCACAGGCAATGAATAGTTCTAATTCTTAATAAGAATGTTGCTTTTAATTAGTGCCGACATAGACTACATTAACCTTTTTAGTAAACAAGTGATCTGTCATTTTTGTTGCGCATGCAAATGTGCTATCTAATTGTACCCTGTATTTAAAATATCATTCTATATGCTGCAATTATACATAAACATGGGTATATTAAACTCATCAGAATTCTAAATTCATACAGTAAGTCTAAAGTCTAGAACAAAATACTAAAAAAAGCCCAACATAATTATAAAATTGCTCATATAACCCCAAAGGCGGAAACCACTCAAAGTGAAAAGCTTATATCATGATGGTTAGGTCAGCATTATGCAGAGCAATAGACTATGGCAAGTGATAAACATGCCTGTACATATTCATTCCAAGTAAAACCGTAAACAAGAATTATCAAGCTACAAGAATAATAGCAATAATAATGGGCCGGACCTAAACTGCCCTAAATCCTGCNTTCGGATGTGGAAATCCACATTATCCACCATGTGTAAAGAAATCCACAAGGAGACACCCATCCTAAACTTATTGCACCACCCTGATATAAAAACAGGGTGGTATGGAGAGCCATAGAGTATGTTTTCCAGATGAATTTGAGGGTCTGGATCAGGCCCACAATGCTGCTTGGAAAATCTGTTTAGCTATTTAAATAATAGAAAACTAATTAGATTTCTGTAATGTGTATTACATTTGTATTTTCAATTAGGTGGCCACACAAAGCAAGACCTCCATTTTCATGATACAATACTGTGAACAACCCTGTGCATGCTTTTAAATACCTTGGGAAAAGGAAAATGCCTGGCAACATCTTCACTGTGCCTTGTTGCAACCCTGCTGTACCTACTTACTGATCCTGTGCTGCATTCGTGTCTGGACAGCACATGTAAGCCTACAAAGTATTTGCATTGTGGCATACGAGGCACAGGCTTCTCATTCAAGTTTCCGTCTTGAATGAGAAAGCTGTGAAGTCTGCTCCTGTATTCTCGATAGTTCAGCGCTGAAACCATAAAACATACGATTGAATTGCTGTTCCTGTAACATCGCTATATTTCCATGAACAGTATATCATTTTATAATTATAATTTTAATGACAATCTAGATTTAAACAGAATTAGGTGTAAAAACCAAAGCAGCACATTTTACACATGCTGAATTAAAGAGGTGTCCCAATCCCAGTTGAACATCAGCGATCCGCAAAACATCCAATGTTATTCCATTCGGGCAATGATAGAGATGTACAGCCCCATCTAGTGATTTCACAGGAGAATGTATATGATTTTAGTCACACTCCACATTCTTGCTACTACAATAGCTGTAGAGTTCAAAGCTAACAGAGATCACTGCTNACTATATCTAGCAATGACTATAGATTTTCAATGAATTAGTTTGATTTTTTTAGAGGATATTTGATAATAATGATGGTCATATACAGTCGATTCCCCAGGTTCAACAGTCATATACAGTAGATCCCTCAGGGTCAACAGTCAGAGATAAAGGCTTCTGTAAACTATTTTCATTCTATGATATTAAAACATATCCACTAGTTAAGAAAGCTTTAGAAGCCATAGGTCATGGGTAACCAAAGCTGCCATATACAGTTGGCATGGCCTTAATATAAACCACATACTGGTTATGCACTATGCTACATGTGTTAGAAATGTCACTACCCCCATAAGAAGCCACTAATATTGTGCATATGATAGTTAAAAATTGTGTAACTGATACAANGGCAAAACACAANTAGCTGCCTGAGGCATGCTNCTATNTNGTAGCATCAATGACAAACACTGAGNACAGGGGGCAAGACATGAAANTCTGGCACACNCAGACAATGGACAGGACAAAACTATTTAGTGTCCAGGTGACTGTACATGTACAGTTAGCCAGTTAGTTTCTATTGTTAAGGGCCTGTTGTAAGTATGTCCATTTGAGTGGTTATAAGAAACTGATCTTTGGATAGTGTGGGCCATCACTTGAAGATCCAAAATCCAAAACGTTTGCTCAGATCTGGATCCAAAGTGATTATGGTGGTGATTAATACCAAGTACAAACTGCATCCCCTGCAAATCCAGTTTCCCTGTGCACAGGCAGACTCGGGTTTTCAGCCAAACCCCTTTTTAGACTGAGCGAAAAATATTGCAGGGAGATTGAAAAGTGGGGATGCTTCCCATAACAACCAACCAGATTCAAGCTCACTTTCTCCAGTATGTAAAATGAAACTAAGAGCTGGAATCGGATTGGTTGCTATGGGNAAAATCCCNACGTTTCAATCTCCCTGCTTAGTAAATTTAGGTNCAGGAGTTTGAAGAAAATCCTGTTCATATCACCAGCAAAAGGTCAGGGCTAACATGTAGCCCGGTGATTTCATGAAAACCCCAGCTATTTGTTGGTCATCTGAATGAGGTATAAAAAAAAGTTTTAGAAGTGTGGATTAAGGTATTCTCACTGCATTGTTGGATTATCTTACTGTAAGGGGTTTTTTTTGCGTGTTTTGCTACTTAGCATGTGGGAAGTACTTGTTATGGTTTTATTCTTTCTGCCCATTTGTTGTGCCATTAATTATTGCCAAACATAACCCAACTCTGACACTCCTAAGAGCTTATGTTGATTTATAAAGTGATTTAGAAATTGCTTAAAGATTAGAAGCCACAAATTTACTTGTTGTCTATGCATGATGGTCACACAACCTGAATGCTGTGGACCAAAGAACCATGGACTAAAGCTGGTGTTCAGAGCCTGCTTTTTATAAGGTGTTTTGCCCTCCTATCTGACTTTTTCAGTCAGTGTGAACAGTACATAGCTGGCTTTCCTCTCCTATTGTGTTTGTGCAGCGCTGATTGGCTCACACAGTCAGATATTTCCAGCACAACACTGCCTGTCTCTCCCCTCATGTAAACAAACAATCACAGCCAATTACAGCCCAATTTCTGAGTAATGATGTGTACTGGTAGCAAAAGCAGGGTTCAATGTGAACAGTGCAGAGTTTTTTTTTTTTTTTGAGAACTAGGTAGACTTGGGGTATTCAGTATAGCTATTATTGTGTAAATGAAATATGAAAGAGGGTGTGTTATTTTGTGTGCTTGTGTGCTGATGGCTATGGTGTGCTTGCCAAAGACATAAACTTCATTTAGTTTGCATTCACTATGGCTATTTCTTTTCTGTCTAATATTCAATGTGTTGAGAACGAAAGATCTCTTTTCTAGTGCATTGAAGTCCAGAATACATGATAATGTGAAAGAGCAGCATATTTGTCACACTGTCCTCTGCTCGTTTGGGGAACAGCCACATAAAAATCTGAATGTGAGACGAGCCAGAAAGAAAGTTGTAGTTGACAGAATTTAAAAAGGGGCGATTAAAAAACACATAAAACTTATGTAACTTTGTAAGTCTGCAGCCTCTTAGTGAACGCTATATAATCGTATTNCTCAAATGGGTCATTGCAAAGGTTAATGTGCTGTAAAGCATGCTATAACATGTTGCATAAATTACAATCCAGACATACTAGCTCAATGAATCACTGACAAATGGACATAGAAATTATGTGATTGTATGTAAGTTCAGGCTGAAAGAAATGCATGCCAATTTCATTTTAAGATCTAGGAAGTATGATCTACNCCTTATGTACCCAGCCTCCTTACTTTCTTATCATTTTGAAATAAATGATCTAGCCAGTAAAAAAGGAAAACTATTTTATTTACATTCATTTGTATACATATTTACAGAAAATGGCCTCAAATCAGNTTCTATTAGAAACTATGGTGTTAAAAATTTCATAGCAAATTTGTTCTTTTCTTCCTTCATTAGAATTGTATGATCTAATGCAGCANTCCATCCACGGATAATCACCTAAAACACACAATACATAAATACAAATGGTATGACTGCATGTTTAAATAGAAGTGCTATTGTAACCTTTTAAAGCACATCTTACAGAAACAAAACATCTCAAAGCATCTATTTATAATCTGTAATAAATATGTAACCAAACCAAAAGTATTAAAAAAACAAAAAATTCAGCAATAGTAAACAGTTTTATTAACATTTAACAAGACCTTCGTTAAAAAANCCTTTAAGTAGATTTATAATGCATAATTGCAATTATGAATCTAAGAAACATCTAAAANATGGCACTTACAAATCTGCTTTTCTGGTGGGCACAGCGCATTCATGATGTATTCAAGTCTGTCTTGTAATTGGCTATCCATATATATCTCAGACGCAGAAATCTGAAAGAACTGTTCCTGCATTTTCAGATGAGGTAACAAATATAGAAACATAGTATTAAGAGAACATTNCCAAACAATGATTAGAAAAGGGATTAGAACAAATATTATTATTATATAAGGGAATGTTGCATGACAAGATTTAGTGTTTAGCCAATTTAAATGTTAAACATTGTATTCAAGTGTATGTTTCCTCGCTCTCTGATTTTAAAAACAATAAATGTTTCCCCATCACTTAATGGAAGTAACTTTACCCAGAAATCACTTTTCTAAGATTTTTTCTTTTAGGAGGGTTAGGGATTTTATTTGGCACACAAAGACCAAACAAAATAGAGAAACAAATACACTTTTTGAAACTTTTATTCATTGTGCATTTTTCCAAAACTAGTATTAGCATGATTATGCTAAGCAGCTGAACACTGTGTGATACTTAGAAACTGCAGTATATAGAACATTTATTGCTTTACATTAGTTAACTGTAAAACAAATAGAGCAAAGCCATCTTCTTGCATGTATGGTACCAATGCATCTAGCANTACGATTTAGTAAGTAAAAACAGTAAAAATCTGGCCAAATGTCAGATACCAAATATAACTAAATGTATAATGGCACAAACAATGCATTTTATAACAACAATCATTTATACCCCCTCATTTCAATGTTTAGGAGGACGTGTTTACACATCCTTGCAGATGTAATTCTAAATGCAAGATTAATACCCCTAAATGGCTCAGAGCTTGAATCTCCATTTAATAAAGTAGATGTACTTTCAATCAAATAGTTATACTTACAGAATGCTTCCACAAATAAGCATTAAGTGACCCAGTTTCATCTTCCAGGGTAAAATGCATAACAAAGAGATGCATTAAGGGCTCAATGCCCAGTGCTACATACAGGAAAAAAAAGAGGTCTTCTTAGTTTATGGCGTAACTGCATCGAAATATTTTAGAACAATGTGTAATTGAATTAATTATGAAAGTGTCACAAAGACATTTTATACAAGTTACATAAGTTTTATACACATTGGACAAAAACATGATGAAAAAAAAAATGATTTGTAATTCCTAATTTATCCAAATTCTTTTATTGAAGTTTTCTTTTCCACTATTATGGTCTTTGACATAAACTAGCTGTCATGTTTATCTGCAGCATATAAGAGAATCCTAAAATATGATATAATTGTATATAACTAAACTTAGCTCTAGAGATCCTGCACTGGAAGCTATAAAAATNATAATTATCAAAAATCCTCTGAGGTACCTACTAAACAGGCCCCTTGTAAGTTTATTAAGTAACACACACATTAAAATATTATGTGCATGCTTAGGCTGCAGTAATTATAATATATGTAATATATTCATAATTTTCATTGCAGACAAATACTCAAATGTTATTTGTTTTATAATAGGCTCTACTGGACATTTTCTGTGCCTTTTATAAAGGTGTAGAGCACAGTCAGTATTTATAAATAAAGAAAAGAATTGTTGACACAAGGCACAGTGTTTTAAACACTCTTAATAAAAGTTTTATTTTTCTAATATTTTGGAAAAACAATAGTTTTTCATTAAGCATATAATAAAGAGATTTTTTTTTTGTACACATGCATGACAATGTCTGCCTGTCTATTTCCCGATATTGCTATACTGTGTAACCGTGCTCAAAGTGAGTCGGTATATACCACTATGGCATACCGGCACCTCTTGTCCCACTAAGCCCTGCTCATTGTATAAGCACCGCTCTCTCCATACTACCACCTTCAAATCCCCACTTCAAGCCCTGCTGTTTATTAATAGTTGGTATCCCTTCTAATATGTGATGCAACAAAANGGACTAGTGAAACTATTAAGCAACAAAGTGCTGAAAAAAACTATTACCCTTGTATGCACAGCACTTGGATACCTTAAGTTTTCTGCAACACACCTGTTTAATGTGGAAAGTAGGATTGTACGCAAGAGTTGAGCCATGGCCTTAGTGTACGAAATGCCTCCCAGTGACCATTTATGCAAGGCAGCTTTTCACATACCACATTCCTTCATACAATCCAGGCTCATATGAAGAGAATGACAATGTGTAAGAGGCATGCTCACAAATTTGCAGTACGCTTGCGTGGAGTACTTAGCTCAGCTTGAGTAAGTAGACAGACATATACACGTCTGGATAAGGGCCTATCCACAACATTACATACATACATACATACATACATATACATATATATATATATATATATATATATATATATATATNTTTTTCAGATCTCAGTAGTCTAGATATACTTCAGCAATTATTAGGGTTAATGGACAAACTGGTAGGCAGTGAGGTTTTTAGTTTTTTTTTTTTAAATAAAAATTAAATTTTGTCCCAATCGCAGATGGGAATAGGCGGGTCTTGGGTGGAGTCAGAGCGAGGCTTGGGTGGAGTCAGGGCGGGGCTTGGGTGAGGCTTGGGTGGAGCCATTGGGCATAGAACCAGTTGTTAATTTATTTGCATCCCATCACTGTATGTATATATATATATATATATATATCTTAGTAAACCACGAAAAGTGTATGTACTGTATAAGTTGCTTAAAATAGACATGCCTAATGTTAAAAAGTCTTATTTGCCCTTGTCACCTAAAGGTACAGTGACAACACAAAGTTGTAGAAAGATTTCTTATATAAACATATGTGACTTTACAGACTTAGAACAATCTAGGCCTTGGAGAGCTGTGAAATAGCTAACTAATACAAACAGGATTAAAGGTGAGATGCACAGGATTATCNGTAAATTCATATGCTTTATAGTGAAAGTAGACAGAGTAAAACTGCATTTTGAAATAGCTGGTTACGGAAAGCCTTCCATGGATCAGCAAAACAAGATAATCTCTATTTTATGCATCACCAATTCAGATTTCCTTTTCATGATAGATTTATACAAAATGTTGATAATTGGTTAAGAAAATCTTGAAGGAAAAGAAAATACTTGATGTTATGTAAAGGGGACAATGGCCTAAATTTACTAAGAAGGGAGATTGAAAAGTGGGNATGTTGCCCATAGCAACCGATCTGAATGACTCTCAGTTTCTTTCTACATACTAGAGAATGTGAGCTCAAATCTGATTGGTTGCCATGGGCAACATCCCCACTTTTCCCGCATCTCCTTGCAATCTCCCGGCAATTATTATCTTATCTGTATTGCCAGCTTAACTAAACAATGAGATTACAGTGAGATTGGAAAGTGGGGATCTTGCCAATAGCAACCAATCAGATTCAAGTTTTCAGTTTAATTTTACACACTGGAGAATGTGAGCTCGATTCTGATTGGTTGCTATGGGCAACATCCCCACTTTTCAATCTCACTGCAATCTCACAGCTTAGTAAATTTAGGCCTAAATGTTGTTACAGAATTTATCTAGAAAATGAATTGGATCCTCACAGGTTGAGAAATCAGATGAGGGAAAAGAGATCTTTAGAGTTTCTACTACCTAGTGTCCACATTTTAGTGTCTTATAAGCTTTTCTCCATATTTGTCGAGNTATACCTTCTACCCTCCTGGANATCTTGGAAAACANNAAGATATGACCTCTATGGGTATGGAAAATGCCTGGATCTGACACGTTATTTTGATTATTGTTTATAAAAACATCAGCAGCAGTGATCTCAGGACCTTTGTAACGCATTAGACAGGTCACTTCCTAACTCATGGGTTACAAATAGGTTGTGAAATTCCATCCCCCTGGTTATTGACATGACCTGTGACTCGTGCAAATGTTTTTATGTAAACTGGGCCTATTTCTGTCTATGTTCATCAGGTACACTTGCTTGGGCATGTCCATCATTTCGGAGCATGCTCAGCAGAATGCGAAATGTCATGTCAACTGGATCAGCCCCATTGTCACTTCTGGAAAACAGTATATGGAAGACACGCATCAAATCGTTTTCCCAGAGAAATCCATTGGGCCTGTTAAAAAGTGC
>JABWIB010004078.1:21939-37218 GCA_016617825.1 Platyplectrum ornatum
ATTCAGGCAAAAACGTATATTGTAAATGTATATTATGTAAAAAAAAATTCTGTGCGGTTTTACCAAATGTATAATGTTTTCTTTAATACATTCCAATCTGATTTCAGGCCCTAAACCTCTATATAAAGTAAAATCCAACTGTATATTTTCATTGCAGGTCTTTAAACATGAAAGGGATATAAACATATAAAGCTGCAACAATGTTTAGGATGGTCACGTTTAAAGGATTTTACAACTTGGAAAATCGCATCAAATGCCANTCCAAACACAGCACAGTTATTAAGTCTTATCTACCTTGCAGCAAGATTATATATTGATTTTTGTTGCAACATCTATATTGGAGTGAAGTTGTCCAAGCAAAGCACCATACAGATCGTGTGTATAAAACTGTACTCAGGAATCATACTAAAGGACATTTAGTTCTACTCTTGCATTGAACTTACATCCAAGACTATTAAAGTAAGACTGTCAACATCAAAAGAAGATAATGAAGTACATTATGTACAACAAATCCAGAGATGGTATGCACTTGGCAGAAGTAGTTTTGCTGCACTGCATTTGGATGTCCGGAAATGGACACTGCATGATAACACATGTATATTCAGGATACTGGATAGGTTTAAACTCAGATAGGTTTGTTTAAAGTAAGTATTCTATTGCTACAGCGTTAGTGAAGTGTATAAGTTCATATTGTTTTCCTTGACCATATTTGGTAGGCTCACTGCTTTTAACTTTTGTTATTTTAAAATAAAAAACATAATTNCCCCATAGATGGCCGCCTTTTCAGTTTTTGTATAAGATCCCAGAATACAAACCGATGTGTGCAGCTTTCCCTAACAACAAGAAAATCCTGATATACATGGTGGAAATCGCCATGTATAGTGCATTTTTTTCCATTTGAGAATGCTGCTAAGCTTNTTTACTTACCATTTAGCAGACCTATTCATTACATTTATTCTAGATGGCACCCGGTGTGAGTAAGGAATAGGTTAAGTCAGCTCCATTTATTGCACTGCTGGCCAAAGCAAGTGAGATAAATGTGACTGACGNTACCAGTTCATCACATATGGCTGGAGACATCAGGCAGAGATGTAGTAAAAGGACCTTTTAAAATGTATGTAAACAAACCTAATAATCACCATGCATGGGATTTGACACACATTTACCCCGCATGGCACAAAACATGTGTAGTACCCAGTGAAGACGGTAATAAATGAATGGCATGTTCTTAATTTTAAAACACAATTGAGGACATGGGGAAGTGAGTAAGGGATGCAAAATGAACAACTATAAGGTCACCATGCAATTTAAATGGCAGTATAGAGAAAATCAACAGAGTTCACAATATAATATAATATCAATTATTATGTTTTAAATATCGATGATCGCACACAGACACAATGGAATAGTTTTTATTTTCTCTTCTTCCAATGATCTTCAGAGATTATTTTCTCTATTTTTACTCAATTTTGAGTAGAAAAGTAAGTAAGTAAAAGTAAAAAGGAAACGTTAATAACCTCGCACTCATCACCAAGTTAAAACCAAACCCATGTTAAAGATCACAAATAACCTTTATTACACCAACCCCTAACAGCATGAATAACAATAACCACAATATTAAATCGTTCACATTTACATTATACAAAATCCTAAAAACATTATGGCATCATATACTCCGAGGGGACAGTGGTCTCACCTACACTATAGGGAAAAAAATTCTTATCCCCTAGCACTATTACCCTAAACGGCAACTTTCACCCTCATTGGGCCATTAACTGTCCCTCCCTATTCTAGGGTTATAAGTTAAACTAGGGATAAAGACCTCTCCCTTCCTTACATAGTCCACATACAGATTTAAAAATAAACATAAAATATACATCCAATAGTAATACATATTCTGGATATCACATCTCTGTCACTTATCCTATCTTGCTTATACAGGACATCCAGCTTCTCATCTCACAGCCGTTTCATCTTAACATTGTGGGGTTTTTCAAAGACGCTCTTAATTTTGAGTAACAATAATACATAGCAATATGTACTTAACAATAACAATAAGAACAATAAATGACACTAATAAAATCCTCTAAACATATGACACTAACCTAACTGAACTTGATAACTAAGAGATACAACTCTCTAAACCTTAAAGTCTGNTACCAGTGTGGCTGAAACTTGGAGCTCTATGTAATTTTTGTAATCCAAAATTATAGGACTCTAAAAGTATGATGAGTCCCACTCAAAGAAATGTTCCCAAGAAGTGTAAGTGCAACTTTTTGTTAAAAAAAACAACTGATCTGTATCCTGTCTGTAGTCTTGCAGTCTCCTTNGCTTTGAATCATCTGGTCCTGGGTCCTCAGAGCCTTATGGAATCTGCTACAATGCTGCTACTTCAAGCAACTCACAGTTCAGTGACAAAATACTACACCTTCTTCCAACTATTTACTCCACAACTATCACTNACACCATTTTCCTACATGATCTCCTCACTCTTCCTCCACTTGGACCCAAACATCCTCACCCGAGCCTCTAAGCCTCTACACCTTTACTGTATTCATATGCTTTGTGTGATCCTCTCATTCTTTCCACACCACTCCCTTTCTCTCCATCTAACCCAACACCTCTTTTTAATTCAGCTCACTTCATTAGAGCTATCTCTATGACTGCCCTGCACATAGGGAACAACTTAAAAAACTATATGTCCCAATATTATATGTATTGTGATATCTGTCATATGTGTTCTAAAACCCCAAGGAGTATGTAATGATGTGTTTGTTTCCATTGAGAAATACTTTTCCCAACAGTGGCTTTGGTAACAGCNGGTAAGGGCACCTGGGGTTGGATGTTTGGAGAGAGGGAGGGCCCACCATCCACCAGCCACCAAGCCCAGTTCGGGTTTTGGGCTTATTAAGGTCAATCAGCTCTGCACCTGAGGAGGGCCTAGGTGTGTCCGGTGCTAACCTGTGGGTCTATGATCTGGGATCAGGAAGACTGCCTGAGAGATACACATCCTGACAATCTGCCTAGTGGTGTTGGTAGAGTGCCTGGCTTTTGTTTGAGGCCCAGGCATGACCTATGGTTAGAGAGGTAACCTTTATATTCAGTTAGTGCCCAGATGAGCTAGAATTTATTTTTATATTTTTGTTTATTCTTGGAATAATAAAACTATCTGCGGCTAGTTGTACCAAACCTGGACTGGTGTTCTGTTTCTCTGTTGAGTGTGTTGCAAAGTGAATTGCCTCAGAAAGAGGGCCAACAGATCAATGTCACAGTATATATATTACACATTATCAATGAGGTCCAAAATCTCTTTTCATAGATGTACACATAAAGTCAGAATCCTCAGCTCAAACAGGTGAACTTGTTCTTACTCACAGGCATACTCAGTGAGCAGCTTACCAGACGACAAGGAATTCAAGATTCTTAAGGTAAGTTATGTCTTTAGATCAACAATTAATGTCAGGGTTGCCAACCAAGTCTCCCTCTCTTGGTTTAGTTTCAGTATATACAGTATAAAGATATTCTGAAAGTCTTGACAGAGAAGGAAATTCTAGCTTCTAGGAAATCAAATCATTTTGCATTTTTGTCTTGTTTCTTAATCTTTGTGCAATCTAAAAGAATATAAAGTAAAAGTGGCTGCACATCAGATTATTATGACTGAATACCACATCTCGTTCTGCACATCTTGGATCACTCCTCCATATAATGCATTAGAATTCTGCTCACATGTTTAATGAGACAGTTGAGTGGGACACCTAGCCCTGATGAAGATGGATGATTTAATGTAGTGTAATGTGCATGTGCGCCTCTTTCCTTCCCATTTCTCTGGAGACTCCACTTTATTCTGAACCGCTTATAACTGTGCACATTACACTGTTACACCTTCATTTATTGTTTTTTTTTTCAGTTATAATAGTGGCACAATTTCTTCCTGAAATCATAACAATTTTCTTTGACAACTGTAGCTAGAGGATGAGCAGATAGTTCTGTATTGAAGTATTTTATTGTATATTTTACATGAAACTGATAATGCAGCTCACTCAGATTTTACAAAAGAAACATAAGTCATTCAGTTAAACTGGGCAACATTATTAGATGTCGATTTAACTAAATCCTTGATATTCTGTAATTTTGTAGCAAGATTTAAAACTGAATTTTTATTAATTGCAAATTCTGACACCTTGTACAGTGTATTCCGCATTGCTTATTACAAGGATGACAAACACATGCACATCTTTACTTGTCCAATTATTTCAAGAGGATGTATATAGACTGAATCCAGACTTACGTACTATTGAACTTATCAGCGTAATGTTACGAGTGGGCATAAACATGTTAAATAAACCATTTTGGGTTAATTTTATAGATATGAATNTGAACAAATGAATAAATATTTAACAAGTTATATATTATAAATGTCTATGAGCAAATAGAGATTCATATTATAAATAATATGGTATATTAGTTAGAACAAACAAGGGGAAAACTCCATATAGAAAGAAGTAGCATGTAGCATGTATGTATGTATGTATGTATGTATGAAGCAGTAAAGGAATAAACAATAGAGCAGCATGCTTCGGTTCAGATTATCCATGAAAT
This sequence comes from Platyplectrum ornatum, assembly GCA_016617825.1. Classification (NCBI taxonomy): domain Eukaryota; kingdom Metazoa; phylum Chordata; class Amphibia; order Anura; family Limnodynastidae; genus Platyplectrum; species Platyplectrum ornatum. Next base: position 26,539 of record JABWIB010004078.1, read on the forward strand.
TTTGAATTCCTTTTTCCAGCAATCAGCGATCTTAACACATTTAAGCAAAACAAGCATCCAAAGTGATTATTTCCCTTAAAGGAATTATACAGGTCTATTAAACATATTTATTGTAGATGTTAAATAATGTCTTCAATGCAGATCCTATCCTACATATGAAATAATGGGCAGCCAAAATGCAAATATGATTCTTAATTTAATCTTCAATTCTGCGACTCTTTTATCAGGAGTCAGGGCTTAATCTGTCCAATTGACTAATAAATACAAAAAGATAGGAAGCTTGTGCAAGGCAAAGATAACAGAAGAGCAAATGAAAATGGCCAAACAGCAGAAGANATAGTTGCAGCATAGTAAAGTAAACAGTGGTTTCCATGTCAGGAAAAGACGCGTACGGTTATGTGAAAGACTACTCTTACACTNTTTTGGAGAATGTGAATGTTTAAGTAAATTTTAGTGCGACTGGGGCATCCTCCTTAAGGAAAATGTTTCAATGGGGTTTATTTTGTTGTATTGGAAAATAATGGTAACATTAGATATTTGTCAAGATTTAACCTTATCATGGCATGTCAAAATTCTAAATACTCATTGTCCATCCCTGTACTATAGTCTATGACCAAATATTGTAATATTGTAACTATGACCATTGTTCTTGTGTGTATAGAAAATCACATAAAGTCCAATATCTTAATTAATGTGACATGTTGACTTGATTTCAATTTGATCTCACTTTGATCAAGGATTACATTGAATCTTTAATATTAATTTTATTTATTACATTGAAACTAAATATTTATTAGGCCACTGGGTACATGAAACCTAATAATGTCATTTATGACCCTGTGTATATATATTGTACTACTCTGAATACTCCCCTTAATAGGCAGAATATTCCATGGGCTCCCTCTATGACAGNTACCACTACATGCTAGTCTGTTGATACTCTGTTTTGTTCACTTTTTCCTCTTGTCCCTGCATGATTATTTTAATAAATGTGTTTTGTGCTATGTAATTAAGTTATAATAAAGGGACCTGTCTGTTCCATTTCTTTTCAGACAGGGGTCAATACAACTCAAAAATACTTCCCATAAACCTTTACTGCAATGGTATGCTGCAATGACATGTTTGTCCACAAGGCGGCTCTTAAGGAGCCAATATATGAAAAGTAAGACATTGGGACTGTGATCTTTTAAAATTTAGATTCTTCATGTTGAAAATGAATTCTCTTTAAACCCGGTTGACACTTGTACTGTTATGAATCAATAGAGGGCTGGTAGATCAATAGAGGGTTTGGTGATACTGGTGAAGAGGTCATCAGCAAATACAGCCAGTCTGAACTCATCATTCATTATTGAGTCATCTACCCAACACAGAAGGCATTCATAAAAAAATTAAATGATTATTTGTCAGTTTACATTATATTGCATCATATTGATATATAATATTGATATATCAGGAGTATAATCAAGCATAATATTAAATTCACAAGAATGGATAATGCATGCTTTGTTCTCATTTAATTCTATTTTTTCAGATCTTTAATGGTTCTAATGTGATTAAATGTAAGATTTNCATCTTCCTCAAAACAAAGCAAAAGATTAGGGTTAGAAAATGTAAAATATGTTTAGCTAAATATTTTGCCTATTTATAACATAAAAACCCATTGCTGCACTTCTTACTCATTCAGAAAAACAGAGAGCGTCTCTTTATGAAGTTATAAAATTATTATATGATGTTTTTAAAGATGCTATAAATCTTTTGTGATGTTTATACNTTGTAACTAAAGATCAATACATATTTTTGTTTACACAGTAATAATTTTATATTGTCTCTCTACAAGACAAGAATTTAATTTATACTCAATGAGTCGCCGCACTAAACCTCACCTGGTTACATTTGTTCAAAAAAGGAAATAGGGGTGCAAGCAGACAAAAACATTTGTTTCAGCATGGGGACAGCAGCCTACCACTATAGTCCAGTGTCTGTCCCTATCTTACGGCTTACTTTCTACACTGCACTAAATTTAACCCTTTCAAAAAGCTGCCTTCTCATGTGTGACAATACTGACTAGCATGCAACCTTGCACATATAACCATCACATTATACTGGAAAATAATACATGTAATAAGGTAATAATATAATGTAATAAGGTAATAATAAAAAGGTAAATGAACACAGAAATNAAAACAAACAGGCAAAGATAGCAGGGAATACTCCAGTTAATCCATAGCCATCAAAAGGATCGTGTCCCGGTCTCACTTTAAGAGTAACTATAGACTAAAATAGTTACATATATCTTGTGTTAAGACAAGACTTTTATCCTGGACTGCTGAATTTAAAGAGTTAAAGTGGCACTAAAGGCGGCCATTCACGAGAACGACTTCATCCTCGTGGAATATCAGCACTGACAAATGGGGTGATTTTCCCTAGGGAAAATCACCCTGTCTGCGGGCCATCCATGAGAACAATGACGTTCTCATGGTGGCCATTAAAAATAATGGAAACCCTGAGTGGAAACCCGGAGTGGTGCCCAGCGAAGACATCTGGAGATTGAGTATATTTATTATTTTAAATTTTTTTACAGGTTTTTTCCTTTATTTTTTTAAGTAAACAAACGAACATCAGTAATCAATCGGAGAATACATTTGATGACCGATGTCATTTGTTTACAATTTTCGGCGTTCTGCCCATGAATGGGCACCTTTAGGCAGTTTCTTNTATGTATTCATACAAATCTATATTTACCTAAATGTAGCAGCAGCTTAATGTAATATAGCGTTACTGCTATGGTCTAAAACATTCAGAAAAAAACCCGTTAGGAAATTTAACATTTTGAAATAAATATCATTCTGTTATCGTTCATTTTAACGGAATCGTTGTCTGATGTGAAAATACTAAGCCTGGATGTATTGTAATTCTAATGAACAGATTTTAATGCAAATTAATGGTACACTATCAATAGATAGCATCTTGTTTCTCTTAGCTGCTTATGTAAGTCATCCATCATTCTGGCTGTAATCCAAGTGCATTACACACTTTATTGACACAGCTTTTCATATATTTTTTCTTCCATTTAAAGATTGATGGAAACGTGTAAAGTGACTGATGTCAGTGTTCTCCATTAAAATTTTAACTGAAAAATTCATGATGTATAACATAATGTTTAGTTATGAATCCATTTACATGTGTAAATAATTTATTCCCAATGTGGCTTCAGCCAATTCCATTTTGATATAAATAGCACCCTGTTGTTTTAACGCGGGAAAACATTGATTTCCGCTCTACAAGAAGCAGAGAAATAAGGTTTTAAGGATTTGGAGGATTTGCAGTGGGCATCCAAATAATTATTTGTGAGGAGGAACAAACTGTTAGATGGCAGTGTAAATTATGTTTTATGATGTCGTGCTGTTTTTTTATTCAATTGAGAGAAAATACTTGGATCCACATCCACCACCGGGGTGGTGGGTTCAGAAGTCGGGATTACTGTCCAGGGCCCAGACAGAGCAGAGGTCCGGTGCCATGACCCCTCACTACTTCCATGTGGAAACTTTCTGTCTGTATTCCCTCTGTTGTTGCTGCACGCCAGTACTGGCATTTTTCCAGTCCTGGGCCCCACTATTACTGATAGCAGCTCTGCTTGGATTATGTTATCTGTACATCTGTGTTTTCTATGCTGTCTATCTCTATTATATCTATATATAATTCTACATGTATTAGTTTGTTCATTGTGATTGGAAGATATAAGTGGTCGAATCACAATGCATACAGTCAGAAAATTGCTAATGATACAACCAATACCATGAAGTCTGCTTTATCATTGCCACCATTGTTGGAATACTGTAGTGTTATGTTGGCATGGGTACCATAGATAACATTGACATTAAACAGTCCTTGTTGTTTCAGACTGACTCCTCTGCTCTGTTCCTGCTGTCTCCTCTGCACATTGCCTCCCCCATATGCGTCCGTCCCCATGCTGTCTCCGCTACATGTTCCTTGTATTCCTGATCCAACTGTTCCCTGCTCTATCCTTCACTTATATTGTTTCTGCTCCTTGATGTCTCCCCAACTCTCCCTATTGCGTTCAGCCGTGTCCTTCGTTCCTGCTGCTCCTGGTTCTCTCCCTTATCTGTCCCAACTCCATCTTCTGGTTCTTTCCTGTTAATCCAGTAATCTTTTCTCTCTCCAATCTAGTCGGCTGCTCTGATCTGTCATGTAAGTGTCTCACTTCATCCAGCCAGTGGCTATTCCCTTGTTATTTCATCAATTAAGCAGGTAAAAGCTCTGGGCATAAATATACTAAGCAGGGAGATTGCAGGAAGATTGAAAAGTGGGGATGTTGCCCATAACAACCAATCAGAACCAAGTTCTCAATTTCATTTTACATATGGGAGAATGTAAGCTTGAATCTGATTGGTTGCTNTGATAACATCCTCACTATTCAATCTCCATGCAATCTCTATGCTTAGTAAATTTAGGCCCTGGAGTTGATTATAGGTGTGACCACTCTCAATATGAGATCCTAAGAGCTGTCACCATGAAGCAAGCCATNAGTAGGCTGACAAACCGAAACAAACCCATCAGAGAGGTAGCAAAAACATTAGGTGCAGCGCAGTTTCAAACATTCTTAACAATAAAGAACACACCGGAAAGCTCAGCACCAAAAGAGCCGGAAGACCACNGAAAACAACTGTNATGGATGACAGAATTGTCTCCCTAATTATTATAAACATCACTAGTTTCATTCACATAAAAGCCACCCATTATTGTACACCCCTCTCCCCCACTCACTGTACATACACTACTCTACCCTCACTGCCGATAAATAGAAGACCATTTATTTTTATAGATTTTATATTAGGAATGCGTGTTATATTTTAAAGAAAAGTCACATTAAAAAATGTATTAAGACTCCATCCTTTCCCACATTATTAAAGGGTAAGTGAAAAAAACCCATAGTTATAGAACATAGAACATCACCTTTGTCAAATAACAAATGCTGCAGTCTCAAGTAAGAAAAGAAAATAATAAAATAAGATGCACAATATACAATAAAATAAGAAAACAATATCATTAATATTCAATAAAAACATGAATGATATGGCTATAGACAAGTGTCCTTGCGGAGGAATTCTGGACACACAATGATGACCTGACTCATCTGATGACACCAATTGTTCATTAGTTTAGGTGTTAGTGTCAGTTATAGTATGGTAAGCAATTATTGTGCTATAAATGAAAGTCTAGAATTGTTTTATTTAAGGTGTTTGTATTGTAGGACTTATTTCTTTGTGTTGTATTGTGTCATATTGTTTTAATGGTGTATATGAAATAGAGTAGACTTATTTTATACTGTGCACTCTTACATACAGTATATTATTGCATAAACTGACATTTAATTTTGTACATATATTTAAAGCAAAAAATGTATTTATTCCAGTACACATTGTCATTAGTAAGTGAATTCTCACTGAACAACCGTGATATAATCAATCTGTTATTGGGCTTCTAAAACACAATTAGTAGCATGTTGGATGGTTTTAAAGCCAAGTAAAATGCTCTTGGCAAATTCCATGTAACTTGTTTCCTTTTATAATTGCTACAATTCTTGAAACTAGTTGCAAAACAGCAATTAAAATGCAACACTAGCTTAAATGAACATGGAACTTCACTTATCCAGTTAACAAACAAGTAATACATNTCCATGAAGCACTCATTTGCATACACTAATTCTGATTAATGAATTATTTATTTCTATGTATGCNTACATTGCATACATTCATTGACATAGAGGGATCATTTTACGGCTGAGTACACAATGACACAATGAGTACACAATGACATTTTTTAAAAGATCAGTTGTCTTCTTCTTTCAGTCTGAAGTCCCAATCAGCTGCATGATGCCCGTGTACACACTAAGGGCTGATCCGGAGTTACGTTTACACCTTTCTTAGGTGGAAGTGTAGACCTGAGCAAAACCAGAATTAGAGTTTTAACTAGGTATATGGGATCTGGCAGCCGGCTCTGTCTCAGTATATGCTGACCTCACTGTTATCATCGGCCAACACTGTCAGAGATGCTGAAAGGTTTCCATCCAGACTGCTAGTGTCATCTACACCTATGTCACACAGCTGTCTTTCTGTATGTATGATCTGTGCTGCCAATGACCTGTCAGTTAGTATAAAAGGGACCTGACAAATATTATACATTGCAATTAAAGTTACAATAAAGAAAAATAATTTATCGTGATATAGAAACCCCTTTTTTTAATAAATGCCACTATTAAAATTAATTATTTTAACCAAATCTCATATACTTTAAGTGCCATTAATTATTGGATACAAGGAACATGTATTATTAGAGTTTTCTTTTTATTACACACAAAAAGATGGAGAAAGACACTTCAGTTGTTTGACAACGTACAATGAGATGAGAGAGATTGGTAAATAATTAAACTATAAGGCAATCAAAGAAGAAAAGGAAAAAANAAGGAAGGAGGGAAGAATGGAGAGAGAAGTAAGGTAAAGGTATGATGTGCAGTGCAGAGTTTTATCATTACTATGCAACATTGTATTTTAGGTGCATTCGTTAATATAGCAAGTAATACCATTGGATAGAAAGCATGTAAGGTACATTGGGAAGAGTTGATAGTTGTAATGTATTTGAGGGTTCACATGTTTTTCCTTTACCTTGTGATCACAATTACTTCTCTGGCATATGTTTCTTGAAGGTATTTTGCTTTGCGCTTTGATCTTGTCCCCACTGGTACAAACTTGGAGATTAGGATGCATGTTCCCTACAGGCAATAACATCTGTGTTTAGCATCTGCTGAGCCTGCTTTACTGTTTACTATGTGATTCTAGGCATTAGCATTATGCCAGTTTTGAGAGCAAAAAATGTTGTAATGCATCAAAATAGTTTATCTTGTGCTTTTTAGATATATAATTAGAAGCAATTAAAGTGGTGCAGAAATATCCTTAAAAGGCAAATATTTGTAAGCTGAAACTAATGTATGTGCCCAATTAATCTTTATTTTATTTGCTTCTATCAAATTAATGTTCTTTAAAAGCTGAAAAATCTTATTAACAGCCTGTGAATAAAGTAATAAATGTTTACACACCTGGATACTACCAGCTGGATAGAAGAGGAATTCCTCTTACTGTTGTGATGTCGCCGCAGTGGTCAGGTGTTGTGTAACTAATTATTTAGGGTCCCCTGTCGATCACTTCTGCCCCTTTCCTGATTTCACCCTAAAGTGAGGCAGGTGGCAAAGAGAACCCCAAGCTGATGTTATTTTTCAGAGAGGAAGGGAATTGCAGAGGCCGGTAAAAGCTTTTTATTCAGATGGATCACANGACAGATTCCTGAGACTTAGCACANGTGTAGCNTCTCAAGAAACNGTTGCAGGTAGAAGATTGGTGATATTANAATATAAATGGATTTATATAAAGACTAATGGAAGTATCAGCTGATAACTTTAATACTAATATTCAGGTATTGTAGTGGAGAGGATCTATGTATGCACACTTTCTCCAGCTAGCAGAAGTTCCAGAGCAGCAACTTATTTGTATGTTATGATAACTTCAAGAATCCTCACCCTAAATCAATTCAGGGGTAAATGGGCGCTTGTGAGTATCTACACCCATGATCTGGTCACTACACTACTACTAGGGCTACACTGAAATAGGTAATGGAGGATCAACAACGTATCGGGACTTCACCTTTCACACCACTCCGGTGGTTACCTTTCTGACGATTTTTATAATATAATTGGTGAACTTTCTGCCATTTGGACAGTTGTCATGCAAAATGGAATTGCATTTTCAGAAATAATTTAATATTGATAATAATGACACAAATGACATTTCCTGTTAGGTAGCATAGATAGAATTTCTCATCTATGTATCAGGAGAAAAGGTAACAATTTCTAAACTGTTTTACTAACCAGCGTTACTGTTACACTGTTATTACACTTGGGCTAGGAAACACATGTCTCAACTCTAATGCTAACAATACGAGCCTATGATCAAAGTCTGGGAATCCCTGAGGGATCAGTGGCGTGCAAAAACTTACAACTGACTGTTATATTTATATATATATATATATATATATATATATATATATATATATATATATATATATTTATATATCGAATTTCATAGCACTATAAATATTAATAACTATGGTTGAAGTTTATGGCTAAATATGGAGGTCCTAGGGTGTAATTCTTAGACCTTGTATTGGAGGGAGTGCAGAATACTGGTGAGAACCGCACCTCCTTATTTCTCAAAGAGGTCGACGCAAACAGCTGGATTTTAATAATTGCCATTANGAAAAATATACCCTACTCCCAATTTGTTAGGATGTAACTGCTCAGTTTTGAGAAGATCACTGAAGTCTATAAAGAAACTATATAGAACTATAATTTCTATAAAGAAATTATTAGATAGGAATTATCCTGTTGCTTTAGTGAATAAAAGTATAGATAGAGAAATAGCTGTTATGGAATATAAAAAGGAAGAAAATAATTTTTCCNAACAAACTATAGCAAAGCAGAGGGAGAGATTAAGAAGATTTTTCTCCAAACATTGGGGAATCTTAAAAATGGATCATGTGGGTCCCTGATTACCAGAATAATATTACAAGGTCCAGAACCAGAGACACTTCAGGCATGCACATAATAGAAATTATTGTTTAAAAGTGATTGAGACTGTTTAAATAGATAAATGCGTATGGGATAGACTTTTACAGCTATCCAAAAGAGAATTCTAACTAACTTTGGATACTCACCCCATGAGAACTTAATAAAATGTTTCCAGCAGAAATAGAACAAAAATAGAACACAATTAAGAACTGTACGATATAGTCTTTTTGACACTTCAATGTCCTTACTGTTAGAGTTTCTAAATGGAAGTGTCCACAACTTGCGTCGGTGTGCTCTTCTGTTATATGGTCTCCATCTTGTATGTATAACTCATCAAAGGGTTTCAGAAGACGTCTCCTTCGCGGATGTATGTAACAGGAAAAACCGGAAAGGCAAACAATAGTGTGATTTTGTAATTCACCTTATTTAACCCACACGTTTAGGGGTACTCACATGATCCTCATCTTGTATATGTGGCTCATCAGGGGATTTCAAAAAACTTTCTCCTTATGTGTAAACCAAATCCAATCACGGTGCTTCCACGTTCGGTTGCCTCACTTTCACCTATAATTTTTTTTTTCACTATATAGTTTTCTATATAATCACATTATTGTATATTACCATTCACAGATACTAATTTACATAGTTTCACTATATATTCTTTTTCATTCACAATTAATATTTACACAGATATAAGCACAGACACTAATTTACAAAGTTTCTTTTTTCACTATTTACTTCTTTTTCACTATATATTTATTTATTTATTAATATTTACACAGATATAAGCAGATTACCAAATACATATATCACAATACATCAAAAGGATTAATATATACAGTATTAACGTTTAGATAAGACCACATATATTTAAACCATTATGAGAGTCGCACATGGTTATTAACCTCCTTAACCTTTTTCCCCTTGATCATGTAGATTTTGGGTTCCCCTATGCATGAAGAACTTAGGACAGGGTCATGACAAATATAACGGACGGCATCCGTGTGGAGATAGGTGAGGGAAGAAATTATGGCAATCCTCTTTGGGAAAAGGGGAGAAATTTGCCTTAGGAGATGCAGAACATCATGTATACATCTGTATATAGAAGACGTCATGATAAAAATCCTTTTGGAATTTCTTGGAATCGCTTGTAACAACTAAATTATTTATAACAACTTATTTTTATAACAGGAAAAGGAGAGGACGGTGGGACCCGGCGGACTTCTTCCAGTCTCGCAGACGGTAAACTAAGGTGTATTAAAAATATATCAGAAATACAAGCAAGTGTGAGCAAGGAGAAAAATCAACCCTCGGCCAAAGCAGATAGACAGTAAACAAATGAAATAGAACATAACCACACTTAGACAAGATTTACGAAAATAGAACCGGATAAGAAGGGGTTAATAACGAGACTCGTTTTGGACTCAGAGGAAGAGTAGAAAAGGAGATCATTGATACACACCCGTCATTTACCTTGGAAAAGACCACACAGGTGGTAGAAACGCGTTGGTAGAGGACAGGGGAAGTGAGTTTTCAGTCCATGTATTACCTCTTAAGCCCTACACAAACCCACTGCAGTACGGTTTAGGGCCCTTATTTTACCTTACATACCGTGTGTTTGTTATTTCAGCTTGTGGGTAGCTGGGGGTATACAAAGAAGGGCACATATATTTTATGTAATAAATTCCCATTAATTATCACTACTCGGGAGGATTTATTTAACTGTTGCCAGACGGATAGGTGAAAGTGAGGCAACCGAACGTGGAAGCACCGTGATTGGATTTGGTTCCACATAAGGAGAAAGTTTTTTNAAATCCCCTGATGAGCCACATATACAAGATGAGGATCATGTGAGTACCCCTAAAGGTGTGGGTGAANTAAGGTGAATTACAATATNACACTATTGTTTGCCTTTCCGGTTTTTCCTGTTACATACATCGCNAAGGAGACGTCTTTTGAAACCCTTTGATGAGTTACACATACAAGATGGAGACCATGTGAGTACTCCCAAGGTGTGGGTGAAGGAGGTTGTGTTACAATAT
>JABWIB010004079.1:26726-41599 GCA_016617825.1 Platyplectrum ornatum
TATGGAGACAGCTCCACATGATCTGCATTCTGGATTGGATTTCAAGTCAAGAAATTTAGGGTGGATTATATGTAACAGATGATGGGCACTGTGGTATATTTTATAATCTGATTACTAAGCCAGCGGACACATTAAACTTGTGAAACGGATTATATCAAATAAATGTGGCTTTCGCTAGATGGGTTTGTGAACACCAGGCCAAAAGGCTTCTAAATGAATGTCCGTGCAGGGGGAAGCATTGTTGATGCAGCTAATGAAGTGTAAAGGCAATTCTCTTGTATTAGGGGGATATTCTACACTGTCAATTTGTTTAATGGGCAGAAGTGAGACATCACAGACACATGCCTCACCGCACGCCTCTTCAGTGCCTAGTTAATTATCCATGATGTATGTATACATGATGATGCTGTACACTTGCATAACATACATGTAATATACATAAGGGTTTCTGGTACCATGCAGGTTGTCTAGTATTATTTACTCTCTTCCTAGGTATCAGTTTAGGTGTTTCTTTCTGCATCGCCAGAGACCTGTGCACTGGCCACCATTAATAAGCATTACGATTAAACATGCACTGGCTCTTGCAGACAGTTTGTCTAAGAAAATACATTTACAGCGGTTCTTCATCGCCATGTTCCTAAGTCTCTGCTAATTATACTTAGATACAAACAGCACATACACCTCTGAGGATAAATCCTCATTGCCATCATTGTTTCGGTTCCAGAATTAGAACAGAAATGTTGATGTTGGTCATAAATGCTAATGCGTAAGGTAAATTTGNCACTAAAACCATGTTGTTCGAGATAAATACAAAATAAAGCTTTGAACCTNTGCCAGGTATGTGGTCGCGGCATGTTAGCCAATAGCAGAAACAATTACCGCCGTGATTAAAAGAGGGTGGGGGCACGAGGCAGGAGCCAGGAAATTGTTCCAAACAGATAAACGAATTACAGATGTATATCAGAAGGCAATTTATTTGTGCTTTCTGGCATCCCGTGCCAGCAGACGCTGTTGCTCAATTGGAAAGCTTTTGTCCTTTTCTTTCATCAATACTTTAACAAGTCCCATTAATGCCAGAATTTGCCTTTGCTGCTCGTCTCCAGCCATATAATGTCATACCTATTTGTAGCATTGTGTCAGATGGTTAAAGGTGCTTGTGTTTTACAGGGACTGTGGTGCTGGGACTTGCACGGATGAACCCAGTATTATGTATGCTTGGGCCAGGAACGCTCCGCCAACCAAACTTCCTAAAGGTATTGTGCTATTATTATCATGGTTATAATGCATATGCTCCACCATTGTCATTCCTTCTCTGATTCATTTCTGAGTAACCTCTAGGGCCCTTATACATTAAACAACCAATCAGATTTAAGATCTCTGTTACATTTTACATACTGGAGGATGTGAGCTTGAATGTGGTTGGTGCATAGAGCAGACATTTCGCACATTTCACACGTCTGGATCTGATGCCAGGTCAGTTTGGTAAGTAAGGACATTACTCTGCATCCTAAATGTTCTTCCAGCATCAGTATGTCAGTCTAGCCATCAGCTACAGACTACTGACCTTGTTCAATCCCTCAAAACTACATTCGCATCAAACCAATGAAATAATTGCTTTCATTCCGTCATTTACATTATGCTAATTAAAACTAACCAGTATTAAGGTGCTATAGATCAAGTGATTATAAGTTAGGAGCAGTACATTTTGGTACAAGNAGATGTTGTTAAAGGCTAACAAAGTCCTATTAATCAGTGCCATGTTGGTTTGTTGCAGATATCCCACCTGTACAATTCCTTTTCTCCTTTTTTAAAATCTTCTAGGTAAATACATAGAGCTTCCAGTCACTTAGGCGCATGCTTATAGCCTGTCATGTAAAGGAAAGAAGGAAGGGAAAGATGTGCATATATATACATAGGGTAGCCGACACTCCCAGAGACTCCTGGATCTCGGGCCATTCTCTGGGTATCCCAGGAGATGTTCTGGGACCAGGGCTGAGGCGGTACATTAATTAATGTTAATCACTGCCTCAGCCCTGATGGGAGGGACTTAATGATGACACGACTGCCCATTCATAGCAAATATATGCCCCACCCCCCCATGCTGCCGACTCTTGGTTTCTTCTATAAGGAACAAACTAAAATCCTTATTTCCTGTCCAACCCATTTTTGGATAAGTGAATAATGTGTGTGCAATCACTTTCTTGGCCTCTCACCATTCGTCCATCAGATCTGAGGTAGCCATAGTCTCGCTCCTCTGCTGGAAGTGCCATTGGTAGAAAGGGCAGAAATATGTTGTGCAGAAAGCAGGAGGTGGACACAATGTTATCCAAATGTATGGAATTGAGGGTAAAAGCAAATGTTAGTATCTGGCCCTTACATCATGTGACTTTGCTTGCCTTTTATAGCCTCCATACCAGTATTTTTTAAGTATTGCTGCTTTAATAAAATCATATTACAAATTTTATGTACTAAAATCTTTAAAAAGATTTTATGCAATTATTTACTTGACTTCTGTTTTANTGCTGATTTGTTTTTTATTCCTAGGACATTGTAATGAGGTAAATTGTGAACTTCTGTGTATGCATATTTGTTAAGTTTTAAACGTCTTGTTTTAAATGAAGNAATATGTTCTTCCAATTCATGTCATACATGCTGTTCATTGCTTTCAGATGTTCAAGCCATTTGCTTTTTTATATGTTTCTATAAATCTAACACCGCTTAGCTACTGCTACAAGATGGTTAGCATGCTGACAAGACCTCCTTTACTAAGGAACAGAACNTATCACCATATAAAAGGATCAAACCGGATTCTGCATAAGCTACACACATAAGCTGTTTGTCATTNCTTCTCAATCCTTTTTCTTTAGTTTTGTCATTTTATTTTAACCACAGTTACAATTATATGTTCATTTCTAAAGTGTTTATAGGATTTCTTTTCCTCCATAACATTCGTTGTTTGTGCCACTGGTAGAGTGCCACTGTCTCTTTGGAGAGTAACCCGGGCTGTTTATCCCAATGCTACTTTTAACAAAGTAGACAAGAATATGATGTTATCATTTATTTCATCAGTGCCTGTCCCCACGGAGCCGGGATAGGATCTGTAGCATGGAAAATCAGGACCTTATAATATAAACGAATTTAAGTGAACAGTAAGAAGCTGATATCTGTTTTAAGTCAATAAAGTGACCATAGTGAAGCAAAACAGAAGGGTTGCTGCTGCAGTGCGTCCTACACCTTTTACTACGTCTTTTCACCATGTATTATTATAATCAGACAGATATGACATGATACAACCTGACCTGCCGTGTGTGTATAAATACAGAAGGATAAATTGGTGAAGATGCTGTTTGCCTCCCTACTGAGAACGTTTATTTCCTTTAAATGGCTCGTTTACAATATGACTAATTCTTCTGTTTAATTGATTGTCTGGTTTAGGTGTTGGATTCAAAGTTGGAGGAAATACCAGCATTAAATATTTTGTCCTCCAAGTTCATTACGGTGATGCAAAAGCCTTTCAAGGTAAGAGCGAGGAACAATGAAAAATCCATTTTATGAATCGTGCTCATGATATTTTACTGGTGGAAAATGAATTAGCCATTGTCTCCAGGGTGACATATGGCAACTGTGNATATAGAAATCATTCCTTTTATGTATCTGCACCTTATAGCTACAGAATATATTTCCTTTAAACGGCTTAAAATTAATAGTTTAGTCTCCTTAATGTGGCATCTAAAATACATTTGAAAAGCCAGACATCGCTACACTATAGTTAACATTATATTAAGGCATGCCAATGACCACTTGAACTTTGTAATTGGAAATGGTTTTCTGATTTATACTGCACGCACAAAGGAATGGAAATCAATATGACAGCGGACAGTTTAAGCCTCACCATTAATTTAACTGTGTGGTTTTTTTCTTTTTGTATTTATTTTTACCAATGTTAGTCATACCATTTCTAAAAGCAAAAAGGTTAATATTTGCCAATAATCCTGTGTAGCAATAGAAATAAGGTGAAACGCGTATTCGCTTTGCACTGATAACATGTAATTCTGTAATGTACTGATATATACTCACGCATACAAACATGGCCAATCACATTTGTATGTTTAGATTTTTGTTTTGCCTTTTTCTTTATTTCACCTGTAATTTTTATTAAATTATCCTAAGTCAGTTCAAAAGTATTTGAAGTATCATGAGAGAATTAAGAAATTGTACTTTATTTGTATAAAGAGGTCATTGCTTCTTCTAATTATACTCTTCACAATAAATACAGTATTAAAACTGTTAGTTTACTGATAATATGACAATCAATAAATACTGATACAGCCATTTTTGTTTACCTGGCAGCACTAAATATGCTCATAAATATGCTCATGGGTGGGGCTATTTACAGGGCACACCCCTTTGTTTGCATAGGGCACGCCCCTTTTGGACAGACTTGCTAGCGCTGCCGCAATCTCCCTGATATTCATTTTTAAAAGTTGGCAACCCTGACATTAATATATGTCAACCCCTGTGTGTATGTATGTGTGTGTATGCATTAATCAGGGGCTAGATTCTGACCTTATATTTACTTCCATGCTGTCCTAATGTGTCCCCACCCCTCAGACGCAGGGCACTTCTGGAACCAGAGCCTGAGCTTAACTTTTCTGCACCCCACCCCCTACTGTACGACCAGTCATACAATTATGTATGTATGTATGTATGGCTGGTCACTTCCTGCCATCATAAAGGATTCCCTTGCAGAATCCAGGATTGATCATACTGCAGTATGATGCATGGCCGCCATGCTCACGCATTCCAAGTTGGAATAAAAGAAAGTGACCTTACAATGTGGTCACCATGCTGTGATCCGGACTTCTATCCACCAGTGATTGAATGTATACAAGTAGATTTTACAGTTTAGGCCCTCGCTCCTTTTCCTGATTTAATCTGGGCATCCCCTGCTTTACACCCGTTATACGTTTCATAGTCTGAAGTTTCTATTTCTTTTTGAGTTTACCACACAATGAAATCTGATATAGCTGGGGCTAGTTTCTAATTAATCATCTTATCATTTGCATGGTGTATGGTCAGATGACCTGGTTGATAATAGACCAGATCCAGACTTGAAAGCAAAAGTGTAAAGTTCCACCTGGGCAAAACCATGTTGCATTTCAGGGGTGGTAAAATGAAAGTTAATCTATACATGCAGAGACATTGACCCGCATTACGTTTACACTGTTATTAAACGTGTTCTAGGAAACATCGCCTGTTACTGGTTTTGCCCAGGTAGAACTTTACGCTCTTCTATTCAAGCCTGGATCTGGTCTTATTATAGTAAAGGGGTAGATTGATAGTATTCTGTATGCAGCAATCACTCAGACTCTTTTCTTTGCAGATAAACATAAAGACTGCACTGGCATAACAGTACAAATAACACAGGAGAGGTAATAGTTCATTAATATATTTCATTTGTTAATATTGGTTATTATTTGATTGTGAACAGTTTCCATGAAAGTCCTATAACCGCCCCATGTCACATATAGACTGTGTGTAAAGTTAAGCCCCATCTATGATTTCTTTTTATAGCTTTGCCTGATGTAGTGTTTGTTTTATTACTCCCAGACAGCCTCGCATTGCTGGCATTTATCTCCTGATGTCTGTGAACACAGTAATCCCACCCGGTGAAAAGGGTAAGTATTTCTTGTAATTATGTGTGTATATTTAATGTCTGATAATACTTTGACAAAGGGAGAGAGAAGTAACTGCACAGTAAATTCATTTCAAAAGAATAATAAAGGGTATTTCCTTCTAGATGATATTTAGTGTTGTTTAATCTTGGGATTTCTTCCTGCTATGTTAAACTCTTATGAAGGAAGTGATCTCAATGTTTATTTTAATGTCTAATGCTCCTATTTGTGCACAAAACGCATTAGTTTTTATTATAGATATGGCTGGAATACTTTGTAAGCCCTTGTTAGTCCCAGCAGATCCATGTATTAAATCCTATGGGAAAGGGATGCATGTAATAAGCTTTAGCATTATATGCATTGCCCGGCACTAGCAGCTAGTTTGAGGNGCACAGGTGGTCCTACGTCCCATTCAAGTTGGTTAATGCATTTATGTAACTACCCTTATAATGGGTAGTTAATGGGTACTAATGGGTAGTAGGTATAATGGGATCGAACACAATGTCACTTTTAACATTCTATTTAAGACAATTATAAAGATTTGGAGACTGTTCTACATGGTGAGCTACACGGCATACACACACACAGAATAAACACGTTTCATCGTCATTAGAATGCTTATTTTTCCAGAAATAAAATCCACGCAAGCAACATGATCTATGTAATAAGGTCGATAATAGCTTCTGGCCCTGTGCTCTTCTGTGGTCGCAAAACTCCTTGGTGACTTTTTGTTATCTAGGCAATGCACATTAGAGGACATAATATCATGTAAATAATTTAACAAGACTTTTATAGAGCAAGACCACAGACCATAACTGGAACTATGCTCTCAAGTGCTATTGCCACATGTCTCCCATTTAAAGGAATGGGATCATTTATAAAGGGATCAGAGAGGGCAAATAGTTAACCACGGATACCAGCCGGCTTGAGCCAATTTGGTGCCCTAGGCAAGATTTTGGCTGGCACCTCCATGCAGAAAATGACCAGCTTATACACACACAAAAACAACACTTCTCGTCAACCTCTATTATAAAACCATGTTACTCACAAATATCCCTAATATAAGAACTGTTTTTATCTTAATCGATGTTTGCCCCATTTATAGTTCCAGACATCAGATCTGGTTGGCAAAATTTTTATACTTGAACTGTCCAGACTCTGTGTCACCCCTCTGCCCAGATGGTGCCCTGGGTGAGTTGCCAAATCTCCTAGTACCCAGACTGAGGCAGTGATTTAATGTAAACCACNACCTCAGCCTTGGTTTACTGTGAATGGACGGGGCTTGATGACATCATACCTGCCCATTTATATCCAATGTATGAGATTTGCCATCCATGGGCCAGGGCTTCAGTCGTGATTTACATACATCACACCATCCATCCCACCCTAGTGGGGAGAGATTAAAACCCTGCTATAGATCCTTTTATTAAACATATATGCTTTATAAATATAATATTGAATTAAACTTACAATGAACTTTGACTGGTGCAAAATAATTATTTTCTATATTGTTGGTTGATTAAATTGTAGTTGATGAAAATCTGTTTAGTCACTATGTATGCGTTTTCATCTGTTGTATTTGACAGTGTATGCAGATATTGCTTGTGCATATGAAAAACCTACAATGCATCCATTTGCATACAGAGTCCACACTCATCAGTTAGGTAAGTGCTTCTGTGTGCCATGTCTAATATGGAGTAATCACTTGTGCAATGTTATCTGACAATGATGGTTGTCATGTTTGCAGGTCAGGTTGTCAGTGGATTCAGGATCAGGAATGGCAAGTGGACTTTAATTGGGAGACAGAGTCCTCAGCTACCACAGGTTTGTCTTTAAGTGCAGATTGTCTTTAATATTAAGTTACTACAACTTAAGATTGTTCGTCAACTGGAGGAGCCACCATAGAACCAGTGACATCCCGATGGTGTAGTCCATTAAATGACTATCTATTAAACCAGCATTAAACCTAGTTGAATAAAACTCAAGCTTGATGCTTTCATCCCATTATTTGTACGTCTGCTCTACTACACAGTCATAGTTCCGCTGTCTGTACAATCTGTCTGAAACTGAGAATGAATTAACTAAAATAAATAAACACTTGGTTTAACGTTAGCAGATGACATGTTCGCAAACCGGTGTAACAGGAACTGATGTGGGGTAGACTACGTTACATCTTAACCTTGATTTATGTAGTTACAGACCAGAATTATACTTTGTAACACCTTAGGCTCCAGGTGTTTCTGTATGAGATACTTCATTAAGCAATGAAATTCTTGTGCTGTATATATCTGAACATGTTTTATTTAGCCTCATTATATTTTAGGTATTGCACATTTCTTGTTTCTTCAGGCATTTTATCACGTAGAACATCCTGACCTAGATGTCCAGCCTGGTGATAGCCTGGCGGCCAGGTGTCTTTTCAATGGCGAGGGCAGGACAACCAGTACGTATATCGGGTATGTTGAAATTCTGGTACTGTTATTGTAATCTTAAACATGCTGGTAAACACCTGAAACTCAAATGATGATGTGAGGCTGTAGGGCCGTTGCAGAGAGTATATACTTTTCAAAGTAGCCGCAATAGCTTTCATTTACTCTGATTCAACTGATGTCCTCCCCTGGTAGTTTTATACACAGTGTCTTATATTTATAATGAGTTTGGAACAAATGACACAGAAAAATATGATGAAATCCCATAAGCTAAATATAAAATATTTCACTTGGTTGTAAAGAGAACCACACCAAAGTAAAAGCAACTGGGAGGACATGAGACCCATCTGTCCCTTTGACCTAACTGACTTTCCAATGCGCGTGATGAACGCAGACATACAGACTGTATAACTATGGCTAGAACAGTCTTCTGTTTGATGAACAGAGGTACCTAATTAGCCATTAAATTGGATCAATCTGGAGACCCGGACTTATTTCAGTCCCATATGGCGTAGGTTTGTGCGTCATGATTTTTGTTCATGTATAAGTGGATACAGTCATAATAGAAACATATGTCCAATGTCTGCCTATACATAGCAGCACATTGTTACGCTGTATTTCATCTTTCAGCTGACATGTTTATATTTATGTAATAGAGCAGAACATAGCATATTGTGTAATTGAATTGTCTCATTTTCCATAAGGCGTGCTAGCATTTAATAAAATGATTGGAAGCCAAAGCAAGTCTGCGACTTGGAGATTTGTTGTATGCGGAGCTCTTTAGATCAATTATCTTTATGCCTGACAGAACTTTTGGACCTACATGGTCCATGATACACATCTGTGCGCTCACTCCTAGTGCCCACCAGTAATCCACACTTTTGGCTAATGCTGGTCACACTTCTATATGATGCCTCCAGCTACCAATATAATGTTTTAATATATGTGGACTATCTTGGAAAATACATCCATCCCAATAGGATAATTACAGCTGCAATGGGAGAACTCAGTCAGACCAAATCGTGCCTGGTTTATCATGTAGTACAGGGGTATTAGTACCAATGCACAACAGGGCAAGCTTCTAGGTATCAGCCACACCTGTATCTTAACCATATGACAGAGGGCATATTTCATAAAATATCTTGGTGATTGTACCTCGATCAGTACAAAAGATAAATGTCTTTAGCTGTAATGCATATGAGGGAATGAATGCACCTATACTATTGTCCCTTCACCATGTGTTTGATTATATGAACATGCTTTATTATATACTGAGTCTGGCCATAGACTGTAATATCCCACAGCTAGATCTTTTCTATTGCTGTGAATTTATTCTAGACAAAAGTATTGAACCCTCCATGTGCAATCTCCTCTGGGCTTTGTAAAGATTATTTTCCCATTCTATTATTTTCTTCCCAAACCTGCTATTTGCTTAATAACATTATGTTGCCTGTACACAGGAAACATAAAATCAATGGAATTAAAATAGTTCTTTCAAAGCATTGTGCTGGAAGCCTGTCTCCTGTGACCGTGGTATAGTTTTCTGAGCAGTGTATGTTTGTCCACTACTATGCGCGGGGAGAGAGCTATTAAAGCGACAGGTATGCTGCGCACTCCGTGTGTTGCAGAGATATTTCGCGGCATCAGTAGGAGGCGAATAGGTTGATGAGTGACTCGGTGTGGTCTCTCTGGGGCTTTCTGCTTTCAGTGCACGGAAGAAACTCATTCCCTTTCTGTAGCACTTGCCTCCCCCCTGTCTCATATCATTACTGTTGCTATGGTAAATAAGTGAATCCTGCTACAGACTACGGAAAAGGACAGCACTGGCTGATATTTCAAAGACAAAAACTGTCTTCCGCCCATANTACCTCTCAGACAAATTGGATAGATGATTTTGCAATATATAAAGCAGCTGTTTTTCTTTTCTCCATTTTTTTGTATTGTAAGTGAGTATATAAAAAATGTGTGTGTCCTTGAAGAATGATGCACTAACCAAGTCTGGTATTTCATATGTAACTGTTTTCACTGTGCAGTAATCAGTTTTGGTTGGCAAGAAGGCATATATATATATATATATATATATTTATTTATAAACTCAAATAATTGGATACATTAATATAAAGTATTTATTGGCACCATTGCCATTAACCAGCTTTTTGGGAGACATTAAGGGGAACCTCTCAAGGTCAGTTTGCTCTAAATTAAAAAAAATCATAATATGGCCTAAATTTACTAAGCAGGGAGATTGAAAAGTGGAAAGGTTGCTCATAGCAACCAATCAGATTCAAGCTCTCAGTTTAATTTTACATATTGGAGAATGTAAGCTTGAATCTGATTTTATATATAGTTGAAGCTACAACTATCTCAGTCTGTTATGTGAAATCCAGGAGTGCTGCCAGNAATGGAGAGTTTGTATATGCCTGTGGGCTAGGTGAGCACTCTGGTCCACTCCTGTTCACCAACTGAGGATACATATAGAGATGTATATAATAGTTCAGTAAAGATAAAAAAAAAATTCTGACTTAAATATAAGGATAATAACTGGTTTCTGTACTTACACTTGTCACAGTAGTGTCTCACTTTTGTAGTTTGGCAATATTGGTTCTGTGTGCAAGTGGTTTATGCTGCTGCTGGCAGTGTAACTGTGTGGGGAATGAGTGAGTAGACAGACTAGTAGAACCCAACCTGATTAGTCTGTATTTTGAACTTACAAATCAGTATTTTGTTAAAACATTCTTCATTGTGTAAGAGATCGAGCAGAATTGTTCATGTCTATTTTATGCCTTGGTTCTTCTTCTCTTGTAACAGAGGCACCTCCAGTGATGAAATGTGCAACCTTTACATCATGTATTACATGGATGCTGCTCATTCCAGTTCATACATGACATGTTTCCGACCAGGAGACCCAAAATTATTTCAGCATATTCCTGATGTGGCCAATATCCCTGTCCCTGTGGATAAAGATATGTTGATGATGGGACATAACCACGGTAGCCACAAGGGTAAGAAAACATGACTTCTTGAATACATGGCTTCATGGGAGCTCTGTGTCATAAAACAATTCAATAAGCTCTTTATATTATAAATAGTGTNATAAGATCACTCATATTCATTGTGTTCTTCTATTGAAGATATGAAGCTTGAAGAAGAAAGAAATATACAACAGCAACCTAAGAGGGAGGAGGAAGAAGTGTTAGACCAGGGTATGTAACAAATATTTACAATGAAGAACTTAGTGCAGGGTTTTGTATAATAATATAACCTGTCACTGTTCACATGTTTAGAGACTGTAAAATGAACAAAATTGGTAAAAAAAAAAATAAAAAAAAGGGTAATAATTATGCCCATGTTGCATGTGGCCTTTAATTGATTCCTCCATCTTATATCTACTGGATGCTGAAGAAGGTGTGGNGATTGCTGTGTGGAAGACACATTTAAGATTTAGCATTTCTTATTCACGCGTGCTTGTGTAGGTCACCACATGTCAAAATTATCTACATTTTCAGTTTCAACCTGTTACAGAGATAAAGACTTTGTGCTTCATAGAAAAAGTCAAATACTATATATTAAGCCACAGGGCTAGAGGTCTTGCTGTTTCTATGGTAATACAAAACTATATTGAATCTAGGACTTTTTATAGCAACCTGAAACCTTGATGAGCTGGTTTCCAGGGAGATATATATCTAATGGATAATATAAATTCAGTTGAGCATTNAGCAGGGTACACATCATTGTGATATATTTAAAGATTTCTGCTCACAATTTGAAGCCATAATCAGCTGCACATTACACACTGATCTCTAGTGTTCTGATGATTGTCACAACTAAACATAGATTCTTCCCATAAACCTTTGCTGTAATAGTATGCTNCAATGACATGNTTGTCCACAAGGTGGCAGAAATATNAATGGTAATTGTTACTATGAAGATTGTGTGTCCTTACACACTGAAGCCAGGCGATCACTGCAGTATTGTTTCATTTCAGAGCTATCAGAAGCTTATTGTTTGATTGGCACAACCTCCAGTGTGTACCCTGGTTTAATATATGATTCTGGGTTTTTTTTAGAGTTGGTTTATGTGGTTTTTTTTTTAAATGATAATTTTCACAAATTATGAATATACACTGTAAATCTCTATCTCTTAAGCCCACATCCAATAAGGTTGCATGTGATATTTAATGACAATTTGAACAAAAATTGTTTGATATGNTATGCCTTAATTTTTAGTGTTATTAATATTTACTTGATCACAAATCGGAAGTGGAGGAACATCTGATATTGCCNTTGTGTGTATTACACTTACTGTCCCTTGCTCCCAAACCTTCTTGTGTTTCATCTCACAGGCCGTTTATTTGGAGTACATTCTTTGAGCCCCCTGGTTTGGAGCCGACCCCCAATGCCCTGGCGCTGTGAACTAATGTGCCATTGTGAATCTCATTAATGAGATTGCCTGAATATTTCCACATTTAAACGTATTCTACTTTAGTACAGCTAGATTAGGCAATTTCACTTTCACACTCCAAGAAAGACTAAATCCCTGCCTTTTTTGCCTGAATAAACTTCCATAGACAGTATAGCACACATTATTCCTGCTATTCAGCAAAGCCATTGCCTCCATTGTATGCCCCGCATGGCATACACTTCTTCACCATTCACGCTTGTATAAANGGACAGCATTATTGAAATGGTAATGCACTCATTTGTGCAGGAATAGATGGCGGGTAACGAATGCAAATGCATAAGTGTCACATTCCTACCCTGATGCCATTCAGTAATATGTTAAATAAAAAAGAGCCCTGTCACCCATATTTATATAATATATTAATGGGGAGATTTTGATTTGTTTGAATTAATTTTACAGCATAATGATGTTCTATAATTGGTTGTAATATATAGCAATGAAAATCTAGACTAGCTGTGTGAGAATGTTTTAGAAGATTTGATTTAATGTAATGTTAAGCTTGTGTGTAGCAAGTAACACTGACATGAGTAGTAGTTGTGCAAACCGTAGATTNATTTATGTGCTTTATGAAGGTTTTTACGTGATATTTTTTCAAGATACTAAATTCCTGACTAGTAACAAGGCTAGAATCATGTGTATCTCCATAAAATATATGATGCATATATAAAATAAATAAAAGCATCTGATTCAGGGATGTAAATAGTTATACCCCATTCAGATTACATCCCTATAAGGACACACAGCACTAGCCTGTTCACACTGCCAGCACTGATCCGGGAACTCCCTGGTCAACACTGAACTCTCGGGTCAGACCCGAGTATCCGTTCTAAAACCCTTCTTTTCAGCCGGGTCTAAGACAAGTGTTTAGAAAGGCACGTTTCAGATTACCTGCATAACCCTGGTGCTTTCATAAAACTCGNACATTTCATGAAAATCTCAGGTGAACGGGGTATAAGTCACAATTTACCGTTAAACAGACGGGAACAAAAGCAGCACCTGTCAAGGTTCTATGCAGGAACATCATTGTCATATTATTTTTTTAGGGGTAGGGCAAATGTAATCTAAAAAAATCCCAGTGTTAGTGGTAGAAACGTTTACTGTAAGTAAGAGTCTGGGACAACACCTTGTTAAGTAACAAANGCAGAAGCATAGGTTATTTCTAGAGTTTTAACCAACGCTGGGTTTCTAGTGTATGTCACACTAGTATGTTTGCCTTTGCTCTACCTCATGAGTGTGAATAGCATCCTACAACATGGCAGCCTCCATCGTGTGTATCCAACATATAAATATACTTACTTTGTAAATGCATTTTAATAACCGTTGCCTGAGTCAGACCTGAGTTTTCTACTGTAAGTAATAATCTTGCTTTTCNGTCACTCTGGTTGACTAATGATGACCTTTTGTTATTCCACAGAAGTGCACTGTCTATCCATCTGTGTGTTTCCCTGTGTGATTTGGGAGATGTAGAATTGTTTCTGATAGATGAGTTCAATAAACTACCTCCTGTAGCAGCTTATACATCATTTCCCTGAGACAGTTCAACTAGCCGAGCTCTCTCCATACTGCAGACATTATCTGCTGTGATTTGTTACTGTACTGTTACTTTGTTCTGTGCCAAGATACAGTGCAGTGCTTAACAATGTATGTTTGTGTAGGTATCATTGTGTTTATTTTGATGTCATGAAATTGATGGGTTGCCATGGTGTTTTGCTATAGAGAGTAATCTTAGGAACATTGCTGAATATATGATACAACACTGTGTAGATCACGTCTTTCCACAGTAGCCAATATAGTGTAGAAAAGCATTTATGTAACCTGAAGAGTCTGTCTTGTTTTTAGTGGATCTTTTACAGCATATAACACCGGCAAAAAGCAAGTATGCATATGAATATGAATATGCATATGAAAATTAGTATTGTACCTAAAAAGGAGTAGGAGAAGGTGTACAGTCTTAACAGCCCCGCTCATAATAGGCCAAAGCTTAGCAGACACTGGCTGGTGTCTAATGGTTTTCCATATTCCATGGAGGAGCGGCAGCTACCAATATTGTAAAATTTGAGAGACAAATGAGCACTGCAGGGGGGACACGATCAGAAAGGATGTCTGGAGGGGCACACAGGGTCACAAATGAGAATTAGAGGGGTATACCTTGTCACAAAGGAGCACTGGAGGGACACACAGGGTCATAAATGATTATTGGAGGGGCACAAAGTGCCAAAAAGGAGGCATATATTTAATAAATTGAAAGAACTGTAAGGATTACAACATTTCTCATTACAAAGTGCAACATGCCTCCCCCCCACTCGAT
>JABWIB010004080.1:18721-28855 GCA_016617825.1 Platyplectrum ornatum
AAGGCAAAATAATTTCCCATTTTTTAAGTTTTTGAGTCAGAATAGTGTAATAACTATTTAGGTAAAGACCTAAATAGGTTGATATTTCAGGTTGATATCAAATTTTGTGTTGCCCCTAAACAAGGCATAAAATTGCACTTTTGAGTAACACTAGCAACGTGGCAACATGTCGGAAAAAACATTCCGCGGCACCCCAGAGAGCCACGGCACACAGTTTGGGAACCACTGGTCTAACCCAAACTCTGTATCTCCCACAGCCCAACTCTGACCTTCCTCTGCTAATCTCACCTACAGTGCAGCGATTATCTATATGCGACTGATTGGCGGCTGCTCCCAATACGGAAAATCAAATGTAGGGACAAAACGTTCTGTACATGTGATTTCAGGATGGTAATATCCCAACATTCTGATCTTAATTCTGTTATTATTAAATAATTGGACATATCCCAAAAAATTGACACTGTCAACAGTTCCACAATATGAATTTCCTCATAGGGCATAACTATTATGAGTACTATGCACAAGCATAAGGCAGCAATAAAATATATGTAATAACAGTGGAAAGTATAATACATATTGTCATATTGCGCAGGTAATGAACATTTATCATTACTTTATCATTCATCTACTGAGTACTTTACTTAACATGAAAGGACAGAACTCAGTATATAAGTGTTACCTGTGGACTCAGCAAACAGAGAGCGCTAAAAACAATGGATAGTAAATCAAAAGAACTTTCCTGCAGCTGCTTCAAATATTCCCGTCCTTGGCGTCTTCCACGGCGGAGATGTACCTTCCAGGAGTCCGCATCTACCGGGCATCTAAATGGGAAGACAGCGTGTCTCTCGCTGCATGGGAATGAAAGCTTTCATGGGAGCGGATAGATAGTTCTATGCTCTGTTCATGACGACTAACAACCAAAAAAATTATTTTAATTAAAACAAATGATTTCATAAAAAAAAAAAAAGAAATGTAAAAAAAAAGAAGAAAAAATTATCTCAGGACAATACAGGCTGCTGTGCGTGGAAAAGCGTCAGCTAGATTCAGACTGTTTAAATCCCCTGATGTCTCTGGATGAATTGAAAAGTTACGGAAGAAATGTAAATATTTTACCTCTGGCGGATTCGCAGGATACATGNATGAAACTGGCACTAGTACAATTCAATGATTTCAATGTCATTGCTAAGATCCTGTGATGAGATGATGCATCGAGCATCATATTCCCCCCTCTACACCATTGCTAACTCCATAAAGTAGATTGGCCACTGCAGCTGGAATCCGAGCAATGAATTATTGTTATATACAGCCCGATGTACATGTCATAGGAACCATTCCCACTCATAGATTTACAATGTACTCTGCCATCCTCACTTAAAAGACAAAACCTCTTTGAGTACGAGTAAGTCTGGATCAGGAGGTTGCATGAAAAATGTGGTTTCTTGCTTTGGATAAATACTTCCGAATGTTCAGTGTCCGCTCACATACATAAATTGTGATTAGTACTTCTTCATGCATTCCCCTAACACTCCCCTCACATGTACCGATTGTGAGCTTCTTTTGATGTCTGAACACTACGTTATGTCCTACGCGTATTCCCCCATACATTATAATGCCATTAGATCTGTATGTTGGGCCTTCAGTCCAGTCCAGGTTTGTAGACACACAAGAAATAAAATAATTCCATTTATTGAGACATTTATATAATCGGAAAGTGTAGGATTGTACTAAAATCCTGCAATGTGTATGTACTGAACGACCAATCAAACATGCTTAAATACATGTTCACATGCATTTCTCAGTTATTATATATATTGTACACACATGGTGAATTAGCTCTATTGACTATTCTATTTCTCTTATAATGAGTTTATAAAGGAAAAGGAGGAGAAGAAGAAGGTAAATCAGGAAGGGAAGGATAATACAAATGATGATGAAGAAGAAAAAGGTAAAGGAGAAAAAGAAAGGAAAAGAAAAAGGAGAAGAAGAAGAAGAAGCAGAGAAGGAGAGGAAGAGGAAAGGGAAAGATAAAGAAAAATGAGAAGGAAACTGAACAGAAAAAGAAAAAAGTAAAATGAAAATGCGAAGGAAACAAAGAAGAATAAGAATAAGAATAAGAACAAGGTAAAAGAGAAAAAGTAAAAGAAAGAAAAAGGAGAAGAAGAAGAAGAAGCAGAGAAGGAGAGGAAGAGGAAAGGGAAAGATAAAGAAAAATGAGAAGGAAACTGAACAGAAAAAGAAAAAAGTAAAATGAAAATGCGAAGGAAACAAAGAAGAATAAGAATAAGAATAAGAACAAGGTAAAAGAGAAAAAGTAAAAGAAAGAAAAAGGAGAAGAAGAAGAAGAAGCAGAGAAGGAGAGGAAGAGGAAAGGGAAAGATAAAGAAAAATGAGAAGGAAACTGAACAGAAAAAGAAAAAAGTAAAATGAAAATGCGAAGGAAACAAAGAAGAATAAGAATAAGAATAAGAACAAGGTAAAAGAGAAAAAGTAAAAGAAAGAAAAAGGAGAAGAAGAAGAAGAAGCAGAGAAGGAGAGGAAGAGGAAAGGGAAAGATAAAGAAAAATGAGAAGGAAACTGAACAGAAAAAGAAAAAAGTAAAATGAAAATGCGAAGGAAACAAAGAAGAATAAGAATAAGAATAAGAACAAGGTAAAAGAGAAAAAGTAAAAGAAAGAAAAAGGAGAAGAAGAAGAAGAAGCAGAGAAGGAGAGGAAGAGGAAAGGGAAAGATAAAGAAAAATGAGAAGGAAACTGAACAGAAAAAGAAAAAAGTAAAATGAAAATGCGAAGGAAACAAAGAAGAATAAGAATAAGAATAAGAACAAGGTAAAAGAGAAAAAGTAAAAGAAAGAAAAAGGAGAAGAAGAAGAAGAAGCAGAGAAGGAGAGGAAGAGGAAAGGGAAAGATAAAGAAAAATGAGAAGGAAACTGAACAGAAAAAGAAAAAAGTAAAATGAAAATGCGAAGGAAACAAAGAAGAATAAGAATAAGAATAAGAACAAGGTAAAAGAGAAAAAGTAAAAGAAAGAAAAAGGAGAAGAAGAAGAAGAAGCAGAGAAGGAGAGGAAGAGGAAAGGGAAAGATAAAGAAAAATGAGAAGGAAACTGAACAGAAAAAGAAAAAAGTAAAATGAAAATGCGAAGGAAACAAAGAAGAATAAGAATAAGAATAAGAACAAGGTAAAAGAGAAAAAGTAAAAGAAAGAAAAAGGAGAAGAAGAAGAAGAAGCAGAGAAGGAGAGGAAGAGGAAAGGGAAAGATAAAGAAAAATGAGAAGGAAACTGAACAGAAAAAGAAAAAAGTAAAATGAAAATGCGAAGGAAACAAAGAAGAATAAGAATAAGAATAAGAACAAGGTAAAAGAGAAAAAGTAAAAGAAAGAAAAAGGAGAAGAAGAAGAAGAAGCAGAGAAGGAGAGGAAGAGGAAAGGGAAAGATAAAGAAAAATGAGAAGGAAACTGAACAGAAAAAGAAAAAAGTAAAATGAAAATGCGAAGGAAACAAAGAAGAATAAGAATAAGAATAAGAACAAGGTAAAAGAGAAAAAGTAAAAGAAAGAAAAAGGAGAAGAAGAAGAAGAAGCAGAGAAGGAGAGGAAGAGGAAAGGGAAAGATAAAGAAAAATGAGAAGGAAACTGAACAGAAAAAGAAAAAAGTAAAATGAAAATGCGAAGGAAACAAAGAAGAATAAGAATAAGAATAAGAACAAGGTAAAAGAGAAAAAGTAAAAGAAAGAAAAAGGAGAAGAAGAAGAAGAAGCAGAGAAGGAGAGGAAGAGGAAAGGGAAAGATAAAGAAAAATGAGAAGGAAACTGAACAGAAAAAGAAAAAAGTAAAATGAAAATGCGAAGGAAACAAAGAAGAATAAGAATAAGAATAAGAACAAGGTAAAAGAGAAAAAGTAAAAGAAAGAAAAAGGAGAAGAAGAAGAAGAAGCAGAGAAGGAGAGGAAGAGGAAAGGGAAAGATAAAGAAAAATGAGAAGGAAACTGAACAGAAAAAGAAAAAAGTAAAATGAAAATGCGAAGGAAACAAAGAAGAATAAGAATAAGAATAAGAACAAGGTAAAAGAGAAAAAGTAAAAGAAAGAAAAAGGAGAAGAAGAAGAAGAAGCAGAGAAGGAGAGGAAGAGGAAAGGGAAAGATAAAGAAAAATGAGAAGGAAACTGAACAGAAAAAGAAAAAAGTAAAATGAAAATGCGAAGGAAACAAAGAAGAATAAGAATAAGAATAAGAACAAGGTAAAAGAGAAAAAGTAAAAGAAAGAAAAAGGAGAAGAAGAAGAAGAAGCAGAGAAGGAGAGGAAGAGGAAAGGGAAAGATAAAGAAAAATGAGAAGGAAACTGAACAGAAAAAGAAAAAAGTAAAATGAAAATGCGAAGGAAACAAAGAAGAATAAGAATAAGAATAAGAACAAGGTAAAAGAGAAAAAGTAAAAGAAAGAAAAAGGAGAAGAAGAAGAAGAAGCAGAGAAGGAGAGGAAGAGGAAAGGGAAAGATAAAGAAAAATGAGAAGGAAACTGAACAGAAAAAGAAAAAAGTAAAATGAAAATGCGAAGGAAACAAAGAAGAATAAGAATAAGAATAAGAACAAGGTAAAAGAGAAAAAGTAAAAGAAAGAAAAAGGAGAAGAAGAAGAAGGGGAAATGAGAAAAAGCAGCAGAAAATGAAGCAGAAAAGGAGAGGAAGAAAACAGGGAAAGATAAACAAAAATAAGAAGGAAACAGAAAAGAAAACATGAAAATGAAAATGCAAAGGAAACAATGAAGAAGAAGAAGCATGAATGCAAGAATGAGAGGAAGAGAAAAGGAAAGATAACGAAAAATGCGAAGGAAACGAAGAAGGAGAAGAAAAAGGTTAAGAAACAGAAAGGAAAAGAAGAATGAGCAGGAGATGATGAAGAGAAGGAGAAGAAAAAGGTAAAGGAGAAAAAGAAAGGAAAAGAAAAATGAGAAGAAGAAGAAAAAGAAGAAGCAGAGAAGGAGACGGCGAGGAAAAGAAAAAAAAGGAGAAGGAAACAGAAAATGGGAAGTAAATAAGACAGGATCCCGAGTCTAATACATAAAAAGAAGTAATGGGGAAATTTACATTTGGGTAAAACAATGTTGAATTGCAGGGAAACCAAATCTGGCTATTATACATAGGCGATGATATTTCCTTGTTATCAAAGTATTCTCCCTGCATGCAAAGACTAACATTCGTCTGACTCACCATGAAATAATAATATTGATAATAATAATAGTTTAATCATCTATAAAGTTTCTATACGATGTGACACTATACAGTGCTGTACAGAGGGTATTTCATACTATATTCTGTAACTCCAGGGACCGGGGTAAGTGGTGCACTTATTTTAATAAGGAGGATATTACAGTTCCCATCTTTCCATATGTTTTTGTAATATACATTTTACATACCTTATTGTCTGACACATGATGCTGCAGTTGGACAGAGAAACATTTACAATGAAATTGCCTGTGGATTTCTCTATCGGTCTGCAGGCAATTTCCATAACGGGGACGGTGTCGGTCAGAGACTGAATTGTCATGAGATTCTATGAGTCATCAGAGTGGCAGGAGCGCTGATTAACCTATTCATGCTTATTCATGGATCTACATAATGTGGACCTGGAGGACAGGTGCCGCAGACTCTGAAATTGAGAGGTTATTTGAAATAGCTTCATTCTGGAAGAGTCATGTTGATTTATATTTCCTTCCTCTCATTATATTAGATACTGTACAGAGAATGAAGAAGGATGCTCGAAATGAAAACATACAGTAAAATAGTAAATGGAATGTCAACGTAATGGGAAATCTCTGGAATATTAATAAATCAATCCTAGTGTATTTGGCTGCTGCATCTTAATCAATAAAGATGAGCAGAGTTGTTGACTTTTGGTTTTTCCCTCCCAGGAGAAACCAAAAATGCTGCAGAGTGGGGGTGGGGCAAATGGAAAGATTTATGCAAACAACACAAAACCCAATAGGAAATTGTCAGTTTACTATGGATAAAACCCATTCATTGTATTGCTCAGGGCGGAGGGAGTGGTTTACATTAAATGTCACTGCCTCAGATCTGGTTTCGCAAGATTCACCAACTCTTCAGGGATACCGGGTATCTGGAATGGTTGCCCGCTGGTCCAAATAAATAATGTGGAGGAGATGGCTCCGAACAGTGCAGAGCCTCGGAGGTGAGCGAGACGTCCAGTTTTTAAAATGACTTTTTTAGGAACTGCAACTAGCACCCTAAGAAAGGGCAATAACTGATGGAACCGCTTCCCCAAGTCACAGATCACAGGGAAGTGACCATTCAAGTGTAGTCTCTCCTTTAACCAACAAGCAGGTGGTACTGGGTCCTTTTAAGAAGGTAAGTGGTTCACAGATGGGGTTCAAGTTTTATCTGTTATATTACTTTGATCTCTTTGCAGTTTACGATTGACCAGTTGGCGACTCAAAGGTCCCGGCAAGACAGAAATTCCAGAGTCTGTTGACTCAGCTCAGAAGGAAGGGAGCGCTCTACAGCCTGGTTCTCCAAAACGTGATAAGTGGTTTGTCTCATTTTAGAGGTGACGTTTCTCCCTCTTAGCGCCCAGAATCCATTGAAGTCATTACAACCATGAGATCTTTACTTGCATACAGAGCATATGTAAATGTTTTCAGACATACTTTGCACTAGCTTTTGTATTTCATAATTTGGGTCAGGCCATTAAAGTCTATATAGATGCCTCAAACGTAAGCTAATTCTATTGAAAACAGCGCTCTCCTACTTTCCTATGATCAATTTTTAATCAATTCCAATGGATACATGAATTCAGTTGCGTCATATGTAAGGACTCTCTTTTATGTGTATTCATTTTCTTAATGATATTTTTTATTTAAATACATTCATGACCCTGTAATGTTCTTGATTATAAATTGTTAACGTGTTTTCTTTTCAGTGATTTTATGAAATGAGAGATTCCGCCATCTATCATGTTTTTACTTTTTTGTTGGAGTGAAATGATATCTTCAATTCTCCAGTCACCTGCAATTGATCCACTAGGACTACTGCTGTCATTTGTATTCTAGAGGGAAAGCGACAGCTATGAAACCCAAGGAGAGTAAATTCCTATCTTACCTGAAAGACGCACATACATTCTATGTAACAGATATTGCAGAGGAATGTTTTATTGTTTTTATAATTACATATTCCAAAATAGAAAATCACTTTATAAACAAAGTCACTTTAATAAATGAACTCAAAAACAGTATAAAAATATATTCACATATATTCATATCTAAACTCCTAGAAAACCAAACGTCAGCTTTTATGAATGATGGCGAGAAAGAATAAATAGAAAATAAATAGTGATAAATATGTGTATGTGGGTAACCATTGTTTGACAAACTGTAACATCACTATGTATAGTATTTTGTTATCTTTATTGCCTGACAATCACTCTTGTCAGGCCTTATTCTCCAAATTCAGGTAAAAAATTTGGGTAAAAACAAAAAAATTTAGTGGCCACAAAATTTTCACTTTTTTCATTCCGATCATTCCGAAAACTTTTAATGTATTTTTGCTTGAATCTATAATAAGATTTAGGGATTTGGGTTAGAAGAAATAGAACCATCATCAATCATTCTCCAAACCAAATGGTCCACTCTGTAATTATTACAAAAGACTTGGTCCTATTACTCCATCCCGTCTTTTTCTACCTCCTCTGACTTCTAGAATGTTTTTCAAACCATCGGGGACCAAAGTTTCTGTCTATACTAAATATAGAGCAATCACCACTGGACTGAAGCGATGTTTACCACGAGAGAACACAGCAAAGAAAACGATCTAACAAGAACGGATTCTCCTCTTCCGCATTTCTTATGAGCAGAATATATTCAGGGACTTTTTTTCTTTGTTTTTTTATGTGTTATTTTATTGTTTTTAACTCACTGACTCTTAAATCCATTAGCAAAGCAAAAAAAACTTGCTTACAACATAATCTGACCTGAACAGTTCTGAAACCCGCAGAGTTTCTTGATGGAGATGACAAACTAATGATGTCAACAGAGCAATGAGCCAGTGAGAACCAGCAGCCAATGTCACCCACCAGAGAGCAGAATTACTCTCGGATGAGTCCTGAAGAGAATTACAACAGATGTGACTGGTATCGTTTTTTCTTCCATTGCTCACAGCACAGTTGCTCTCACCTGGTAACTATGGCCTGATATTTGGCTATTTAATGATATCAGGGTGAATTAATGTCTCTTAAAACAGAAATATTTTTACTGAGAGACCAAGCAGATAACTTTTAAATACCCTCAGATCCAAATGCAAGGTCCACCTGGATAGATATGTGATGGGTGAATATTTGCAGGATTGCAATGTCCTTGCATTAACCAGTCCCTTTGTATCAGGGGCGTAACTATAGGAGGCACAAGGGGTGTGGTTCGTTATGTGGCCCTGAGGACAGGGGAGTCCATGGCACCTGCTTTCTGTGCATTATAAGCGAGCTGTCAGGGGTTAAAACATCGCTTGGCTCTCCATGGAACTGGAGGTAGCTCCACTCTTCATCAAGAGGAAGGTAGGCTGCAGTGCTTCATAAGCCCCTCAGACTTAGAGTTTAGGGGCTGATCCACAGTTGCAGTGTAGCACAAAGATCTCACAAATTGCATAGCGTTATGTTAAATCTGTAGATCAGAGTTGAGCTGATAAACTTCACCTCTCAACTCTAATTCTATTTCACAGTTTATACTTCCCTTGCAGTTGAATGTTTAGTTTTGCCCAGGTCTACACTTGCACCTGTTTTGCCCTTACTCCCAAACTCTAGATCAGCCCCTGGTTGCTCAGCATTGGGAGTAGAGACTGCTGCTCCCCAGGTGCATTCTGCAACCTGACACCTTCACCTGATACCTTCAACGGTTGCCTTCACCTGACACCTTCACCTAACACCTTCACCTAACACCTTTATTTGACACCTTCATCTAACACCTTCAATTTACACCTTTATCAGACACCTGACACCTTCATCAGACACCTGACACCTTCATCAGACACCTGATACCTGACACCTTTATCAGACACCTGATCATTGTTTGCTGATTCCCTGTAAGTGCTTGGAGTTTTTCTGTGAATTTACAATTCTGTTTGCTGCAGATGGAGCTGGACTTTTTGTTGACCACTGTTGAAACAGGAGTAATATGGCAATAACGTCCATGCATTGATTCATATTGATTTGAATTCGTTACTTTTAATCCAAAAGGCAAAAATCCAGTTGCAAAAACTTAGTTGCAGACCAGAGAAAGTCAGAAAAACAGACATGAATTTAAGCAAACTTCAATTGACATGTTATTTTCCATATGTGAGGTCTGTGAATTCCTTTTCATCTTTCTATGACCAGTTTTTTCTCCAGTTCTGAGAGATTGATGAATAACTCATTCCGTCTTTTTAATCTTCGCACTTCACAGTTCTGTAATATGTGAGATCTTCAAACTCAACAACGTCACGTGAAAAAGAAGAATTAAAGTTCCTATACAACGTGTTCCTGATTTAATGAAATTAAGTAACATAGTTACCATCTTAGTGTCCGCCTCAGCGGGACACTAAGATGGTATCTAGCAGATCCGTATAGGTAGTTGGCTTTTCTTCAGTGAGAGTCCAAACCATAATGTGCTTAGATATTCCACTCCTGCAGTTTGCTTTGATGTCCGTTCAGGGCCCTGATATGTATGTAAATCCTGAAGATATCTCACGCTGCATTCATAGTGGATGGTATAGTGGTTCATTGTCTGCAGTCTTACATAAGTCACGACTTCAGACTCCAGAAAGGTTTCAGTGTTGGGACATCCCCTGTGTTTAAGGAAATACCAGCTGTTATATTATGGGACACGCAGTCACCCACTATGGTCAGGTCAGCGGAAGTTTCACAGCCAGCAAAGGAAGGGGTTCTTTACAGTAAGGGCAGAGGAAAGGGTTCTGTACAGTAAGGGCAGAGGAAAGGGTTCAATACAGTAAGGGCAGAGGAAAGGGTTCTGTACAGTAAGAGCAGAGGAAAGGGTTCTGTACAGTAAGAGCAGAGGAAATGGTTCTGTACAGTAAGGGCAGAGGAAAGGGTTCTGTACAGTAAGGGCAGAGGAAAGGGTTCTGTACAGTAAGGGCAGAGGAAAGG
>JABWIB010004081.1:4554-22345 GCA_016617825.1 Platyplectrum ornatum
TAGGTAGCTGATAATCCCTCCCATCGCATTGGTAATACAGACTTCATCATTGTCCCTAGTTTAATGTCTTACAATACAAAGTATATAACATTTTACAGCTCATCTTCAAAACTAGTGGACAGCACCCCTGCAATAGCTGTGGTACCTTAAGTGTNATTTATTTATATGTCAGTTACAGCCATGAGTAACGCATGACATTATAGAAACACAAACACCCTACACAAGACACTGAATAAATAATCCATCNCGCCACTACCTTCGGAAGCAATAAAATAGCTTCTTCCGACCTTCTTCTGTACCATAACTCAGACCGGGAATCAGCTGATAAGCACCTTGGCCTCCATGCTTAAAATCTACATTCTTACCCCACTGATTTTTATTTTTAAAAAATTATCTATTTAGNGTTTGTACAGTTTTTTGTTCGATCAACATTATTAGTGATTCTGTGCACTGTATTGTAGGAACAGACAGAAACACCCCTTCATTGGGGTGAGACCCCGCTGTGATTCCAGTTGTCACCTTGTCATTGTAAGTAATCTTGTTATTAATGGTATCTTTCTAACAAGGTTTGTTTGTATATAAATGAANTACATGTACAGTTTCCAGTCATTTTTCTATTGGCCACAAACTGACGNTTATTGCTCCCTGGGGCTCTCCAAATGCTTTGCAACATATCAATTAAGTCTGCAGCAAAAGCATACTGGAATTTCTAGTTCTACATAGAGGCGGTGGTATTTTGGGGAAAAGCAATCTACTACAGCAAAGCATGCTGGGACCCCGTACACAACAACCCCCTCTATGTAAAACTAGAATTCCCAGCATTCTTTAACAGCACAGACATAGTTGATATCTGGCAAAGTATGCTGGGACTTGTAGTTTGACAACACCAGGAGAGACCAGATTGCCTACCCCTGCCGTGGCGAAACGTCCCATTATTGGTACACAACTCATCACCAGCTGTGAACGTCCCGCGCTGCGAATCTGCGTAGTATGTTTTTTTTTGTGTGTGTGTGTGTGTGTGTGAGTTAGGCGCCGCACAACACCAGACACTGATTAAACAGATTGTTGCTTATAAATCACATTTTCTTTCCTATCAGGTTCTAGCGTTGTGGCATTTTATGGTTTTATTGCCATAGGAAAAAAAATACACAAAACNAATTGCTTAATCTCTGACTTACACTGCTGCACGTGGACGTCCATTGCTGAACATGGACGTTACATGATCTGAATCTAGGAATTNTATCATTGTCTCTCTGCAGATTGTCACCATGTACTGGTTCCGATAGGACGTCTAGTTCCACATCTGGCATATGGCAGCAGGGACAATGATAGTGTTCTTCATATATTGTTCACAGAGGGGCTCCTCTGGTATAACATTATTATTGACATTCACAGAAGAAACCACTGTTATTTATATTGTCAGGACACATCACACATTAACAAAAAATAAAAGTGTGCAAATATTTTACATAATACAATCACCTCCTTGTTATAAACACACAATATATTCTTCCAAATAATTATATTTCCTTCTGTTATTTTTCATAATGATGGGGGGAAAATTGACAGAAGGAATAATTACTGTGATATCAACACATTTTAGTATGTCTTTTTACATGACGATCATGAAATTTGTACTAAAGCATCAATATAACTGACACTCACAGGCCAGTCTATTCATATGATGAATATGCCCAAAGCAATTGTGCTTTATGCTGTTTTAAAGTTCTGACAAGAGTTTTGGAATCATTTGTTGGGCAATCCTTAGACATCCATGTTATACTAACTCTAAAGCTGCCCATACACTATAAGATAAATTGTTCCAAAAGAAAGATTTTTCAAGAGTGGGTAAAACCATGTAGAATTGCAGGGGAGGTAAAATGAATGTTAGTTTGCATGCAGGAAGAATACTTTATTATGCATGTTGCACACAGATACTGACCAGCGTTACTGTAGATTATCTTTCTGGTGTATGGCCAGCTTTACACTTATTAGACTTGCTAGGAAACATCATCTCTCACCTGTAATACTGATTGCAATTAATTCAATTTGCCTCCCCTGCAATTCAACATGGTTTTTCCCACTCTTGAAAAGATCTTTTGATTGGAACAATTTATCTTATAGTGTATGGCCAGCTTTAGTTTCAGCGATGAAGAAAGCCTATATTGCAAGTTCTATAGTTTTACATGTTGTCTCCCACCTTGAGATGNGACACTTTTGCATATATACAGTAGTCTTCCAGACACAACCAAAATATGATGGACTCCTGTGTTTTGTGATTCAGTGACTCACCGTGGACACAGCTCCTGTCATTGTAAGGACACTGCTAGGTAACTGTCCAGGGAAGGAAGACCCTCACAGGTACAGTTATGTAAGTTACATTGTAATGTTGATATTTAGTAGTTCTTTTACAAACCAACATGACAATTGCTATCACTAAGTTAACACGTTCCTCAATGTTTTCTGGCCTTTTTACATGCATGGGTGACAAAGTGTCATAATATACAGTTGTTGTATTTTATTTGGCCTGTTACCTGTATACTCTTACCAGTGCTGTATTTTCTATGGGTAAAAATNTGCTAGATCATCTTTCCTCATTCCCAGTAACATGTAATCAGTGAAGGCAACATACGACAACATACAAAATAATCAAACACTGTAACTATTGAATGTTATTTATTTTTTATTAAATTATATTTAGAAATTATTTCATACTTTAAGCATTTAATCAAAGTCAGAATAACAGTATGTTTCTATGAGAGAAGAATGGAGCCAGTATCAACACAAAGTCTGCAGTAGATAAAACTAAAGTGCAATAACATATAAAAAGAAACAAAAAAACACTTCACCAGTGGTATAAAAATACCACACACACACCATCCATCATAGCAGCCCAAATCCAATGAATGGTGCAGCTATGGCCAGTAGCTGCTCCTTTGTAACATCCAGCTGTTCTTCGTGCTTAGAGCTATGTAAGGTCAGTGGTACACAAATACAGCAATTATCAATCATATTTCATTGTATAATGTGGAGAAAAGAACACAATGATCAAAGGGGAGTTGTATGTTCAGTAGGAATTTTTTCACTTGCATTTAAGAACTTGCATTTAGAAATGGGACATGGAATAGTAACAGTCTATACTGAACCTAGCAAATGACTATTTATAGTATCAGGATGNATCTTACACAGGTTAGATATGAAACCATGGGAACCTTAGAAATGTTAACCTCATTGACGAGCTGGTCAAAAATGCTGCAGATCTGCATGCTCACAGCAGCACAGAGGAAGAGGAATGGTCACTGGGTTCACAGAGCAAAACATTATTTCCCAATGTAGCCACCTTGAGCCAAACATTATCCAGCAATAGCCTGGAAAGTGACATTGTGGCACCGTGTGAGGGATTATATTATGCACATCTTGGTATACATATCAGTGGACTGCTAGGTAATATTAGGAACAATATAAATATTAGATTGCAGAATACATTTGTTGAGATAAAGTTGAATTGTTAATGTTCCCTGAAGCCAATAGAAAGCCCTTTGCAGTGTCATTAGCCCTGAGTTAGTGGAGAGGCTATGGCTTTCATATTGTGATACAGCTATATGTGGACAAAAACCATTGTACCTAGGACAACTTTTGCTTGTTATGTGCTTGTACGCTTCTTTCACGTAATGTGACCAGATCCAGAATTAAGACCGTTACGGAATGTATGCAATTAACACGTGTGCCAACTTTTCACATCTGCTCGTACACAACTTTGTTCTGAGCCACTACATACGAATGGCTAATCTCCACACTGTAGACACACAAATAAGTGTAACAGATCGGCAGATTAGGGATTCGGATGAAGTTAGAAAGTGTCCAGAACTCCATGTTTAAGGGGGTGAACTTGCCTCTACCTCCATTACGTAAAGACCTGCGTGTGAAAGGATCCAGTCCAATGACAAGTGTTCCACGGTACCACGCGGATCCATTCATATATGCAGAAGCAAATCCTGTATACCCAGCTTCTAGTGATAACACATGACAGAATGATGGCTGGAGAGAACACAACACAATCCTGTGCCTGTACCTGGTTGTCATTCATTGTACTTATTATTATAAATGGAATACTACATTTGACACTGCAAAATAACAAGTATATAGAGTCCAATACCCCACATTATAAAATGATTTCCAGGTCATGCACAATACTCACTGGGTATCTAATCCCCTGCTTTGCAATAGTTACTGCATATAAATAGAACATACTTCATCAGAATGAAATACTATTCTATGCAGACTCAGACGTCGCNGATAACACTTAAATCTATAAAACAGAAAACATTAGATGACTGCAATAAACTCCCTTTCAGGGAATCTGTCCCTCACAGACCAAAGAGCTCCAGAGGCCTGGCACAGCTCTAAACGCCGCTCAGAATATATACATGTCACTACGTCATTGGAAACAGCTTAAGAAAGTCCATCCCTGGATGTTACTNTCTTTCAGAACTGTACTGGTCTCCATCTGCTAAGGTCAATTATGATTTTCTGCATCAATTATAATGCGATGTGACCCAACTGATTTATGAAGAAATTGATTTAAATGCTTAATGAGTGCAATTACACTGTGNAAGGTAATGTCTGGCTGATTGCTATGGGTTACTGTACAGTTCTTTCCCATTGTTCTGTCCAACCAGGGTCATAGCTTGATTAACCCATCACT
This sequence comes from Platyplectrum ornatum, assembly GCA_016617825.1. Classification (NCBI taxonomy): domain Eukaryota; kingdom Metazoa; phylum Chordata; class Amphibia; order Anura; family Limnodynastidae; genus Platyplectrum; species Platyplectrum ornatum. Next base: position 9,260 of record JABWIB010004081.1, read on the forward strand.
CATCTACCATTCCTTATACATGCGGTTACCTTTGCTGGTATCATTCAGAGACTGATAAATAGAGGCTCAAGTCTGATCCTTTTTCTACCTAATATTATACTAAAATACTTTGATGCTTCTTGGGTAAAATATATATTTTAACACATGGCTTTATTTTACGTTTAATCTCCAGATAGGAGCATCTAGCAGGCATAAATACGCTATATTTGTAAACATTTATCATCTTGTTAAAAGGTCCACAGAGGAGTAGCTGACTGTCGCTAGCCTGTTTTTAGACATTATAAAGAGTGAACCCCTTCATCTTACAAACATTATTGCAGTTATATACTGGGTAAAGCCCATCATGGATGCTTACAGGTTGTAACTCCCACCCCAGTTCTTGGCTTTTCACCTCTCACCTCGCGCACATAAACTTAGTAAACAGGTGGCCCTACCTTACCATTTCTGCACCAAGCCCTTGCTGTACCTTAAGTCATTCTACCAGTGGAATGACATGCAATATGCAAGTATGGATGCTGAGATCTATATTGGAAGGAAAGATTTGGTTTTAAACATCAACCATCTGGCACAATTGAAACCTATACATGAGGGATGGCTTCCATCCTCTTGCTGCAATTCTAAAGGCTCAATTTGAAAGCTTCATTAAGAACCATTTCACCAAACTTTACCCATAGTGGGGATGTTGCCCATAGCAACCAGATNCAAGCTCACATTCTTCAATAAGTAAAATGAAAGAGATTTAACATGATTGGTTGCTATGGGCAACTGCCCCACTTTTTAATTTCTGCAGTTTAGTACATTTAAGCCCATGAGGGGTGAAAACAATTAAGGAAGATCTGGATGATACAGTTTGGGATACAAATACCCTACAGCTGAATACACCATTAATGCAATTACATTAGAAATAACTGAAGAAAGGGATTTAGGGGTCACCATTCCATGTGACTTAAAAGGTAGCCAGGCAATGTAACACAGCCATGAGAAAGGAAAGATAGATACATAAGGAGAGGAATAAGTAGAAGAAAGAGGCAAGTAGTAATNCCTCTCTATAGGGCACTGGTGCAGACCCACCTAGAATACTGTGTGCAGTTCTGGAGGCCATATCTCCAGAAGGACATAAATGCAGAATGGAGAGTGCACAAAAGTGCAACCAAAATGACCAACAAACACTATACAGAAACACTACAGCAACTAAATATGTAACGCTTGAAGCAGTAGTGAGGGGCGATATGATTTCAGATATATCAAGGGATGTCACCAGGTGGAGGAGGGGCAGTTTTCAGAGAAATAGGAAGAGAAGCACGGCATGTATAAACTGAAGGGTGGTGGGTTCAGAGGAAATGTGCAGAAGAATTACTTTACTGGAAGGGTAGTGGATAAGTAGAATAACCTCCCATCAGAAATGGTAGAGAAAATATACAGCTGAACATGCATGCTAGGGATAAATATAAGGGTATAGTAAACAACAACAAAAATGAAAAATAAAATAAAACCTGCAATCAAATTTGACAACAAGATAACGTCATTATAGTTTAAAACACAACAGAATATATGGTCGCGCTGCTCTTATCTGCCGTCACTTTCCACACACACATTATTATGTCTTACTCTGGCGCACAGTGAGGCACANAGTCATACAGTCTCCGGGTGGATTTATTTGCTGAATTATTACACATCTCTATTCCAAAGTGTAACCTCTGCAGTGTATTACAAAGTGCAGAATGGCCATGTTTGTTTCATGGAGCAAGAAAGTGGCTTTTATGTGCGAGACCAATGGATATCCTTGTATGGGGTAAATGTTCCTAGTTTAAAATAAGATTATTTCGCAGTGTGATGTTATAAAAGGGCAGTGAGAGCTGAGGGGCTTTCTAACATATACACACACACCAAGCCTAAACTGGAATAAGGTGGCCATCATACGCAAACAGAGTAATAGAGACATAATCACTGTGGTGATNAGACGCAAAGAGAGCAACAGTAGAAAATCATGATTTACTTTTTATAAATTACAGCAGAGTGTCTGTTGCTGAATGTTGAAATGATCTGGGTTTTCTTTCCTGTACATCGCTCGCCTCCTTGTACTCAATTGTAACAGCTTTAGAGTATACTCAACCCTTATTTCACGCACACATTTACCAGGCAGCCAATNCGCTTTATACATGGGCTGTAATTTTAGATAACCGAGCAGTTCTGCCGATGACTTCTCATTTTTCCCTTTCACTCCCTAATAAGATTCCGGATATATATTTATTCACAGGAAATGGNAATTCACATAGTTCAAACACTATATAAAAAAAATATCCTCCTCATAGAATATATGCTGCTGTTATAATATTATTACATACCTTCAACATAAGGTCACTAAAGTCTCCCTTACAAAACAATTCACATTGCTACATAGTTCATTAGAATTCATTATTGTATCGTATTATTGTACCTTGTTCACTACGAAAAAAAATAAAAAGCCTCTTAAAGCTGTAGCGCTCTTCATCACATCCCTCTGAGAGCTCCAGGTCTTCTCACCTTCTGATTCTTTACCTGTTTGATAAGAAATATTTTGGTATTTTCTTGGTCTATTTCATCGCAGCTCCGTGTTTATCACTGAAAAAAGGTGCAAATTCTCTACTGGTGAAGAAGTAACTCAAATAAACCAAAGATGTGTTCTGAAAAGAAGTATATGTGACCAGTATATCCTAGCAAAGCTTGTCTAGACAAGGGGCTCCGTGTCCACACCTGCTGTGCCGCAAAGGACGTGTACATTCTATTTTAGGTTCATTAAACCTGGGATCCAGCTCCGTGCTGCCTTATATCTGCTCCAGGCAGTGATGTTTGCACTCCCCATGAAGAGTTTCTTGTGTCGAGAGAGTTCGTTGGCTACGAGAGGCACTGTTGGTTGTGGATCGAGTTGACGAAGACCCCGAACGGGAGCTTCTGGAGCCCGACGTGGACGAACCAGGTTTCATCAGCCGAGCCTTAGGAGCCTCCGCGTCCTCCCTGCAACCGCATCATTTACAACATGGTTACAGGAATGTCAGAACAGAATAATAAAAGAACATCTCAAGGAAGGTTAGGAGACAGGAAGCAGCCAGGACCATTATCACTTCTACCATCACTTAGTGGTATCTGGGTAATCATTGCTTTCCCCACATGTGAATCCACCAATATTTACTGAACATCCCGGATGACTTCCACTGCAGGTCTGCTCAGAGGCTACATGAACAACTGGATATTATTAGATCGTAATTCAGACATTTGTCACTTCCAATAAAAAAAAAAAGTATATCATCAAAATGATCATATACTACAATGTTTCCACATCAGCTCTGCACGTTTTGTATATACAATGAAATGAAAAACAATGATTTAGCTTTTTGTACACCNTGATCACTATTTACCTAATTTCATTGAGGAACTCATCTTCTTCCAGGTTCTTAAGCTTTTTCTTCCGAAACAGAAACCAGCAGATGAACAACAAGAGAAGCACACCACCCACAGTGCCACAAATGACTCCAGACAGCAGAGCCACGTTGATTGGAGCTAGAACAGGAAAAAATAAATAATCACGAGGTCACTGGCTCCTAGTGTCTACACTAAAGGCTGCAATCTGATTGATGTTTCTCATTCCTAGTGATTTATACAGCCTGGAGAGGCTGTGTTCCCACTGATGTGACTGGAGAGGCTGCTTTCCTGAATTTTTGCATATTATTTCATAGCAATATATAATATAATGCAAGTATCTTGTCATTACTCACTCTGTACATCTAGGTGCACTTCACATGTCCTTTGTCCAGCTACATTTGTTACGAGACAACTATATGTTCCATTATCCATTATGCTGACATTCTGCAACACAAGTCTCTGGGGTGTTTCTAGGGAGAAAAGAGAAAGTGAATAAAATAAATATTAAACAATGTAGATGGTAATTGAGGGAAAAAAAACTTTAACAATGAATTCCTCTGTTATATATGGTTGCACATAATGCAACTATTATACATACACTACCACCATGCAACGGGTTACACAGGCAAATATTACACAGCATAACACTCCAATGTCAGCCAGGGACCTCAGGTGATGCTACCAAATACTATAGGTACATGTTTTACCCCGAGCCCCTTATAGCAGGATATTGCTCCTTGCATGTCACCTGGTATTTAACAACAAATGCTGACTTCCAGTGTAAGGCATTTACTGTGTGGTAATGACCTCTGACATGGATCTCCAGAGTGACGCAGATGACTGTATCTCACCGTAACGTGCATTGTTCGATATTGACGGCGGCCTTTCTTCCTCATGCTTTGCGGCACGTTGCCAGAGGAATGACATGGGCAGCGTGCCTGCCGTAGACCGACAATGCAGGGTGACGTTCCTTCCCGCTACCTGCTCTCCTTCTATCCAACAGTCCGGCTGTGACGGCTTCACTGGAAAGAGAATATACAAGATATATATTACTCATCCTATATGTGTGACAAATGCACAAGTANAAAGGGGAAGACCATGGAAAAGCACGTCTTGTTACAGATAATTACCTAAAATCTTTAGGCTGATGTATCTCCATTCATAGTGGCCAGCGTTTTTCACCTTGCAGGTGTACAGCCCAGCATCGCTGGGCTCCAGGGATCGGATAAACATGCCGGCGTCTCCAGCAGAGTAGTTGGAGAAGAATCGGTACCGGCCTTTCACGTCTTCATTTTCATAGACTTTCCCTCCGCTGTAGCTTAGTATCTGGGAGAGAGGAGAAAATGTACAATTAAATCATAAATCGTACCCACGCATCAGGACAGAGGCTCAGACTGTTCAAGGACATGATGTAACACTCCGGTATAGAGAATGCATAGAGAGTAGAGCATATAATGACTAACTATATGTAAGGACATATATCATTATTTCTTTTCTTGGTTTTGGTTTACTATGAAGCCAGGTAACAAGGTAAAAATAAGATGCTAACATGCTTGGCACTTACTACTTTCAGGAATCAACAATAAAAATCTACACAATGTCAACAACCTCAATGTAAGTATAACAAATAAAGATTATTTCCCTATATATGCTAACCACAGCTACAAAGCATGGACTGAACTCCACAGAAAAAACTGAATAAAGACATTGCCAAGAGAGCTGGATAGAACAAAAAAAATATTTATTACTCATTACTACAAATGACAATTTCACCACACTACAATACAATCCACAATTAAAACATATAAAAAAACATGAAAAATAAACAATTAACAAAAAACAAAAAAATGACCTCATTTTCTGTTGTCTGATCTCTGGCTCCCTTAAGCATTAGATACATACTGTATATCGATTTATTTTGTCTTTTCTTTTTCAATGTTTTTAATACATTTCAACAGTGGATTGAATTACAATGTGATGATATGGTCCTTCATTGCTTAATAAAGATTTTCTATTTGTCCTATCCAGCACCCCTAGTAATTTCTTACTAAGGTCTATCTGGCATCTGAGTGCTGACATCTTCACAACAACAATCCCTATTAATATTTCTGCATAGCACCACCTTGTGGATGCACATGTAGTTGCGGCAGACCATTGAAACAGAGGTTTATGGGTAACATTTTTGAGCAGTATTTACAATCCTCAGTAAACTAGACAGCAGTGATTACATACAGCTGACAGAGCAAGTCATTCAAATACTATAACAAAAGAGACTACCAGGGTGCAGAGTATCCCAACTTCTATCAAAGAGCATCCACAACTAAGAAAACTACAAATATCAGCAAGTAGCAAACAACCAACAATAATGTATAGAGAACTGAGCAGAGAGGGAACAGGCAGCAAGACCAACAAGTAACAGACACAGGGCTAGCAGCAGAAGACAAGCCAAATGAAAGGGAACATTGGAAGGAGAACATCAGAGCAGAAACCGGAAACTGCAGAGCAAGTAATGAAGCAAAAGCCCCAAGCAAAGAACCTTACACCAACATCAGAATGAAACCCCTCTCCCCCCATGCCAAATCATAGAGACTGCCGGTCAGTGATTGGTCAGCAGTCCTCCAGCCCTCTGGTCCGATTTGCTGTCAATCTGGTTTGGGGGATTCCAATAAATACTGCAGAGGAAGGACAGGACCAGGGCTTAAGAGAAGGCTGGGTTGTGCAGGTTACTGCGAGCATGATGGCATGTAACAAACACATACTTGTTAATTGCCTGTGTGTACCCTGCAATACAATTCCATACATGCTACCCAAACAGTACTCAATGCAGGCTCCACATATGGCTCTACAGAGGGAGTCGTGTTGAAATGGGGTATGGACAGTGTTTCAATACAAACTGCAACCCTTTTACTTTTTCTTCATAAAGGCTTAGTATGAAGCCCTGATATAGCGATAGAATAATGTAATAGTTACCACTTTCTGCCCATGGTGTGACACATTTGAGAGCCATTCAATGTCCAGGTTGTTTCCCACAAATCCCAGTCTGTGTTGGCAGGGCAAAGTCACATTCTCCTCAGATACACTCTTGATCTCGATCTGAGCAAACGTTGCGATGACACAGCACAGACCTACAGAATAAAGCACACAAAGGTTGGTCCATTAATAACACTACTTAACCCATTGCTAAAAATCCTCATAATATACTTCTATACTGTTGGTATTCATTAAATAGTGCATACAATACCAGCGCACATTCTCTNTTTCCAAAACACAGCAAATCAAAAGCCATTTTAATAGATAAGTCTGTAGATTATAAACACATCACAGATATAGGCAGAAACCACAAGATGGTGCTAAAAACCCGCATAGCTAGCCGTGCCGTCAGTACAGCGTGTCTAACTGCATTCCTCAAATGCTTTCTTTTTCCATGACCAGGGATTCATTTATGTTACACGTTATCACCTTTTCAACAAGCTAAACGTCCGCAATAGAGGCTACGTATCCCAAAGGATATTATGGATATACAATCCTGTTACACACATGTAGAAAACATTTCCAGTATACCCAAATACGTCACATGACACTGTAAAAACTCTAATACATGCAATCTCTCGGACTGATTATTACAGTGATCTCCTAACTGGGCTCCCACATTATATAATTTTAGTCTATATATTACATGAAGTAGCCAGATGGATCTAGTACTGGTCCACTGTCTCTACTGTGTATAAAGCTATGAATAACACTGCACCCACATACATATCCTCACTCATCTCATCTCCCAGCTTGTTCACTGTATAATAACTAGTACTTACCTACAAGTATCAATCCTCATGCACTATCGAGTTCATGCTCTCTCCCACCCAATCTGTCTCTTTCCACCCTGTCATGCCTTAATGATTGTTGAAATTGTAATGTGCGCCCTAATCTGGTGGTGCTATATGAAAACACTCTTCTTTACCATTTCCTCACTCATCTGTAATCAGAACCAGACACCCCAACCTACAGANATCAGCCCCTCTCCACTATGTTCCTGTTCTTTCCAGTCCTCATTTCTCTATGGTCAGTGCCGTACAGTGTGACCCTTTACAGAACACACAGACAGACATGACTATTCCTGGCTTCCTTATTGCTCTTATATTCCTGGCTTCCTTATAGGTCTGACTGCGGACTATTAGAAACAGATTTAGCCATCCATTTTTGTTCTGTTGCTCTCAGAATTCTCCAATTCCCCAACCAATGTTCTGGAAGAATTGCTATGGTGGGGAAAGGTTACTGAGCTTTTCATTGGAGACATATTTAGAGTAGTTGATTGACAATCTCATTCCAGAAGTGGTCAGGGAGTGATTTACTGCTACAGAGGCAATGGCAAGTTTACATTTACTTATTTACTGTGTATAGGTCTCAGCTGTACGTTTGCCAATAAATGCAAAAAGCGTTCTGAATGTCAGGCGAATGAAATCTTCACCTGGATTAATGCACAAGNAATATCAAGGGGTAACACTTACAGCAGGGTCAAACATTGAATACTAACCTCTAATATGGACATTCGCCACCCCCCCTTCCCTGCATTCATCTTGGGTTTACCCAAGTGTAACTTTCCATCTGATTCCTTNATATCCTTACTCTCTAGATCCAGTCCAGTATAACATTAGGGTGTTATTTGTATTCAGTTGAAGTGTTTAGTGCATCATAATTAATTGAAAAACTTCTAAAGTTCTAAAGTGCACAAACCTATAAACAGAATGAATTATAATAGTGATGGTAAATAATAGAACCCACTATCTTGCGCCGACAGTATACAATGTACGTATCAGCACCCAGCCATGCTGAATCAGGAATCCGCTTCACCTCTGCCTGGTGTTTCTGCATGTGATCCACTTCTTCACTTTCTTATATCTACATTTCCTAGCAGAGAAACACTGACTATTCCTGCTACATTCAGCAGTGTGTTTACAGTGTCCNTTCCAACAAAACCCCTGGTATAAGATCTCCGTCCAAGTTTATAAATGTCAAACCACATCCCTTTCAGACAGTGGCCATATTGTGCTTTCTGGAAACCTGCGTNAAACTCGCTCGATTACAACTCCAAAACAGTAACAATCAGGGGGAGNGAGTACATATCTACTATAGTCACATTGATATGTATGGATTGTATTCTCAGTGTGGGTGATGATTGAGTATGTGCTGCCCCATATTCACACCACAGAAACTGGACTATTCATCATTACGCCGGGTTACGTCTCTTGTTGTGTTAGTGTATAGGGTTGCTTGTCTATGTAATACTTCCAGTTGGTAAGTAGTCAGACCTCATAGCAGAGAGTGGCAGAATTGCGATGGTGACAGAGGCGCAGGTCTGCGTCATCTTTCATTGTTTAAACAAGCAGCACGTTCTGTCATTACATATTTATTCTATATACTGCACCTTACCACTCTGATTTTACTAGACAGTTACAGACACATTATATTTCCATTTAGTTAGAAGATATTCATTACTGCTAGAGAATCTCCTGTATGACTATGTCTCCTAGATAGGAGAACGTGGAATAGTATGAATAAATAACTGGAATGAGACGTATTGAGTTCACGGCCACTGAACTCTATAAATCTATGTTATACTTGTCACAGCTCAGTGTCTGGAACCCTCATGCTCCCAGGTGGAGCGCAGCCTTTATTGCACCCCTATAAATTGCAGGTTGCAGACGGGAGAAATGTGGGACTGGGGAGTAATTGCTGGACATTTGCTGCCAGTGACNGCACAGATTCATTCTTCTTTGTCAGGAGAAGCCGTTCTTCTCAGTGCAGGCTATTATTACTGCGGGAAATAAATGCTTCCTGTATAGAGCAGCAGTCCAGTGTGTGCATTTACTCTTCACTGACNAGATCCCGGGACCATCTCTATCACCCAGGTTTAGGCCACTATTTCAGTCAGTACTGGGGAGGAACGCTCGTGTGTCTAGCACATTGCAATGTACAAACATCTGTGTATGTTCATGTCAGATCCAGGGATCAAAGTGTCTCTCATTGCCTTAATCTATACACTTTTAATTTCCTATTGTTTCATGCTGACTCTTCTAAAAATTCATACCACTACTTCNAAATTTCCANTTTANAAAATCATGATCATTTTGGAGGGGGGTGAATGTTACAACAATATTAGAGGTGATAATAACAGTGTAACTTTAACATTAATGCTGGGTACACATCAGAAAGATCATCTGTCCAATCAACAGATAAATGACCCTCACAGCAGAAATCTGTTAGATGTGTACTCACAAAATGCATGTTCTGTGAATACACACTGAACTCATTTCTGCTGTGAGGGTCATTTATCTGTTGATTGGACAGATGATCTTTATGATGACAATGTCTGATAGTCTGCTACTGAACTTACTCAGGAGTGGATTATACCATGATGAATTGCAGGGGGGGGGGGGGGTTAAAATGAATTTAAGTTTTGTATTGCAGGGAGAATACTTTATTGTTGCATGTTGCACACAGATACTGACCAGCGTTACTGTTACACTGTTATTAGACTTGTGCTGGAAACATCAACTCTAATACTATTTGCCATTGTGACTACTGAAATCATTTTCCCCTGCAATTCAACATTTTTGTACATTTTGTAAGTTTTATAGTACGCAAGTCTGGATCCAGCTCATAGTTTTGTCCAGCGGTAACTTCCCTCCCATTAGTATTATTGTTTCTGCTAAGAGACATCTTAATCCAGATCTATTGAGAGAGGGGGNAAGATGCTGAGGGAAAGTGCCACACAAATGATCATTATCTACCAATGTAAATCAGGATTAAGACACATTTGTTAAAATAGTCAGTAAATTAGGAAAACACCAAGGGATGATTGCAGACATTTGTCTCCCAGAAATCTCAGCAAAACTCCAGTTCTGGGACATCTGCTAATCATCAGAGGTCAAGAAACGAAAGGTCACCCGCTCCCATGAGCCACCACAATCCCCGGAGCGTGCGGCCTGGCAGCCAGCCTCCATCCCAGGGGGAACTACAAACAATAATCCATCACACAGCCAATCACACGCTCAGATCGCTCATAACATAGACATATAAACAAGCAGCCGCTGGAGAGGAACGTACATCTCCCTGCATTACTTTCCACACTTCCTCAACCAAACGCCAGATCCGGAGAAGCTGCCAAACCTGCGGAATTCTTGTTACAGCTCCAGGGAGCCCAAATTGCGACATCCAGGATGTTAATATTTTTAGTAAGAGGCCTGTTACTGTTTATCTGGCAGATATAGTAGCTGTACACTAATAAATACACATATGTGTATATATATATGTGTATATATATATATATATATACACACACACACATATGTGTGTAAACATTGGGGGTATGGAAACATTAAATTATAATAAAAGTCAATGGAGATATGAAGTTTCCCATTACACACAAGTAATGTGGTCATGTGACACTGGTCACTTCCTATAAAAAAAATTCGCGCAGTGCGCACACTATTTCTGGAGGCCTTCAGAATTAACATAACCCAATATGACCTCTCCTGTTACCACTATGTAGCGTTTATTAATTGATATTTAATATGAAAAATGATCACAGCGCTTAATACAAAAAATATAACACAACATAAATACAAAGAAATACAGAGACTCACACTCCTGGCCTGGGACTGGCAGAAATTACAGGTCCAATCCTTCTCTCAGAACATCCCACAATTGTGACATGTTCCTTCTATCACATTCCATTCTTATCCCCCTTCCCAAGGAGGCACTCAGCCATGGAACTAGAGTTTTTGATCTTAGTTCCTTACAGACTTTACGATAGACAAACAAACATGAATCCTGTTTAAAACAGAATCCCTCCCCCCCCCCCCCCCCCCCCCCCCCCCCCCCGGGTTCCACTAAGGTGAGATCATATTTACCATAGGTATGTGTTATACACATGAAATTCTCCCTATGCCATGACAATAAGCTACACACGTCACTCTTCTGTCCATACTGTCCAGCACATGAATGAGGTGTATTTGCTTTTGTATAAGTTTATATCATTTAGTCTTCAGCTTTTAATGTTTCCAGTTTGTGTCATTTATTTTCAAATTTATTTCCCCTTTTTTAATGCGCTCGCTGCAATTATTGTGGTCAATGCAGTGAAACACATNGACTGGCTTAATTGTCAATGTCTTGCTGCAGGCGTGTGTTGCAGAATGATATTTTGTGAACTTTTCCTTCTGTTCAGCAGCAATTAGTGACCTATAGACAAACGCTTCCAAAATGTGATCTTTAAAGGTATTGACAGCCAGTTGCTTAGCAACCCATACACTCAATCAAATAGCGGGCCTGCATTCCACCTTCACCACGCTACATGACAATTAAAGCTATAACACTGCATTTCCAGTGTAACATACACTTATTAAATGACACTGTGCGACTTACGCTATAAAGTGTAATGGACTGTGCAGAACAACCATTACCAGAGCACGAGATTACTCAGTCATCTGAAAGACACAGTGCTCATATGGAGCAACACGTCTGTGATTGCACCTCATTGCATGTCACTAATACACTGTAATATGACCACACTTGCAACAAGCAGGACAGCCGATATGTTGTGTTGACCATTATTTAAAACAATAACCTATTTCCAGGGGTGGAGGCGCAGTGTGAAACAATGTATAANTTGTGCAGCCAAAACAAATCATGGAGTGAAACGTGCAATAGATCACCCTTGTGGATTCATATTACTACTTTTCTCCATGTGTTATTTTGGGTGTACAATGACTAGATAGGAGGAAAGGAAAATATTCTATTTACCAAACACACTCTACCTATTCTCAATATCTTGGACATCACAAACCATCCGCTTTCCATGAATATGACTTTTATTCGACGAATTTCCAAGTGGAATGAAAGTGGCAACAAACAGATGAACGCTGACAGTGAGAACGGAGGCACACAAGCAGCATTTCATACCCAGGAAGGTGCAATGCATACACTGGGCCTCACAATGGTGATTTATCAGGCAGGAACGTGCTCTGCAATGTAATGTATAGTACATGAATGTTATGCCCCAGTTTATGCCGCTCACAATAATCTCTCTCCAACAGACGGAGATTAAGTTACTCAAATTAGCTGGGACCTTAAAATAGCATGCGCGTTGACATGATTAAATATTTCACCGCGTGACAAAATAGCAGTATATTCATAATACAGCAACGACAGCTTAGGGAAAGGTCACTTCAGCTTCCTCCGACTGACCTATAGATGACTTTTATGTTTAGCTATTTAAAGGAACAAATCAAAGGTGGTCAGATATACAGCCGAGCAGAATGTACAGCAAAGAGCTGCTATTGAATATTCTGAAACAAAAAACCCCAAACCTCCATTAGTGCTGTACATGCAAAGTAACATATAAAATGTTTTTCATTCACACAGCTTTATTCATTCTTTCATGTATTGCTTTCATTGGGGCTTTCATTGTGTCAAACCACCTATATCTTACACTGACCCTGAGCTGTAGAGGCAGTGCAGGGAAACATGAGCACGTCTGCTGTGCTCACATCCCAGTCCCACCTTACGCTGACTTCTGGTTTCTCTTTGCTGTGTACCCGTGCAGTGCAAACAGAGAATTCTCTAGCAGTGGCTCTGAATAAGCCTATATGCACACTGAAGCTCCCTATGGCAAGTAGCTCATATTCATCC
>JABWIB010004084.1:36569-47233 GCA_016617825.1 Platyplectrum ornatum
CAACATGCAACAATAAAGTATTCTCCCTGCATGCAAACACTGACATTCATTTTACCTCCCCTGCAATTCATCATGGTTTTGCCCACTCTTGAAAAACCTTTCGATTGGAACAATTGAATACCTTGTGTACCTAGCTTCAGCAAGTTACATTAATTGCTTATATTACATTGGAAGTGTCATATATGATGAGCATTAGATGATTAAAATTTACTTAACTATATAACCTTTATGCCCTTTAATGTTCAACATCATCTAAGTTCATCCTCATTTAAAAGCCATCATCCTGCCAAGACACAAGTGTACAGTCTATCATCAGCAGACTCTTACTTCTAAGTACAGTGCCCAGTTACAGAAGGCTTACATTCTTTTTCTTTTTAGCATAACACATTGCAAATCATAAGTGATGTCACTTTTTCCCATTAGCATTCTGTACTGTCATTGCATTCCTTTTTTCAATGTTTATGTCACAATAATCCCGTAAATTCATTGGTGGGTCCTGACAATGCTCTATTATTTATTACTCTCCAGGAAGTCTCCATTTGTGCTTCAGTTTATGACTTTCATTTCCATTAGGGTAGGCATTAGGGAAATTTTAAACTTCCTATATCTTCCAATTCCAGCTACTTATTCTCACAAGGTTGCAGCCGAGGCTTGTACAGGAATAAGGCGAGATTGGCTTGCTAGCATGGCAAGGAGAAGTAGAACAGATAAGATGTGTGTATTGTGTATTCTGTTTGTTAAAAAGAACAAACTGTCCTTATTACAAGGTTTATACTGTATGAAGAATGTTTGCTGCAGTGTTGTGCATTTGTTATTATGTGCCCATTGTATCAATCTTAGAACAAATGTATTATTTAGGTATAAAAAGCACTAGAAAAGTAGAGCATGGTTTAAAAATGTACAAAGACCATGAAATAAAATGATTTGTGTACAGGTATCACTGGATACATTATTATATTTCTGTGTTCTTCATGATGCCTCCAAATATCCTGCTATAGAAAATAGCAGATTGCAGAATCTATTTTAGTTAATCCTATATTTGCTATTCTTAACGACCTTACTTGCTTAAACCTAAATGCTTGGTTTTAATATCTTGGCCTTTGTGTGCATCTACTCTATGCATAGGGAAAAATAGTTTTCAACAATTTGGGGAGTGCGAATGACCAATTTTCTGTCCTGGAAACCTGTGGGTCATGCATGTGCAGTACTGCAATACATCCATTTCAGAAAGCACAGGACCGGATCCTGCTTTAAACCTGTTACTTGTAACGTGCGCATGCGTTCGCCAGACATGCAAAACTTTGTTCCATACATGTGATGTTATGTACGTGGGCAGGGCAAATGCTTGGCTAATCCCTGCCCTGTAGGCGAGGTTAGCCATGCAGATTATTGCACTAGGGTAGAAACAGAAGCACATGGTTGCCAACTCTCCTTGAATATCAGGGAGACTCCCTGATTATGTGGGTGATCTCCCNGACTGCCTGTGTTGGACAATCTCCCTGATGCTCATTCAATTAAAAAAGTTATAATGATAGAATTCATGAATTGTGTCACATTTCTATAAAGATGAGAAAGTCAGTGGACGTCCTGTGTGCATAGAACGTCATTCTTTAAAGGAGCAGAAGAGGAGAGTGAACTCCCTTCTGCCGCTTTTATATACAAACTTGTGTGAGAATGTTCATACGCAGATGTGGATCCGGTCCAGTGTAAGGGGAGTGTGTCTCATAGATTGTGTAGGATATTCTTTCTTCATCACGTTGTATGTAATTTGTAGATAATCAGTTAATATGTTGGTAACTTGAAACTAACATACATATTTACTACGTAAACATAACTAATGATTTTTCATATTTATTCATTGTGTGCTGTTTTATGACATGTTATCTTATGTGTACACACATGGAGCATCCCATGCAACATACAAAAACACTGTATAAAGGGAACAATAATATAGTCTATAAAGAAGAAGCGGGTGAAGGACTCTCAGGTGTACTAGCAGAGTTTCCCATTCATTTTTCAATGTCAGCTCTCATTGTATCCAAGCTCTAAAATGTCTATTCTCCAGAATATAAAATGCAGCTATGAAACCCACAGATCACATGTAATGAAAGATGACACTTTTCTCCTGACTTTGACATTTGCATGTTAGCAAGTAGCTGCTTGAAATTTAAAGCTAAAAATATTGTGCCAACATATCTCTGTGTAATGAGGGATGTACCATGAACCATAGTGCTTTAGACAGGTAGGAATTGTCTTAAGGAATGGACATGGAGCGTAAACTCTTACCCGCAAAATCAGAGGCAACATTAATACTTAATACACAGAAGTCTACCTTATACATTATTCATCATGTTTATCTTCATTTAGAAGTTCTGTATTTTGTAGTCTGTGATAATTATCATTATACATACTTGTTATAACACACATAAAATGACTTTCATAGATTATATATATAGTTATATATGTTGTTATATGTATATTATATCTACGCTCCTGACTTTGGTGCAGTTATTTGTTGTGTCATGGGTTGTTTGATGCCGCTATGTTTATTTGCAGTATGGATGTGTTTTAGTATGGTTATGAAGTGTTTAATGCATCCCTGGTGTTTATTGTTGCTATTTAGATCAATCAAGAATCTCTGCTGTTGAAGAGGATACCTTGGTCTGTGAATCTGGTGCTAGTAGGCCACACACAGACCATCCATGTTTGCACTATTAAATATGGCGAACACGATATGTGCTTATGTCTGTGCATTTCTGGATCAGCCTTTTTATGTGGTCTGGATACCGCAATAGAACATAACTATTTACAAATGCTCAGATCAGACATCAGTTGTCATAAGTTAAAAACTAACCACTAATCAATAAAATTATATCTACAGTATACTCATTAGATACACAAACTAAAGCTGGCCACACACTATAAAGATCAAATTATTGAAAATTGGATGAAAAACCTTTCTAGTGTGTGGTGCCAATTTTTTCTGCAGCTTCACAATAATTGTTCCATAGGGCCCAACAGAAGATAAATTTATATTTCCAAAAGATTATTGTTTGAAGGGTCCAATATTGGTGTGTGATAATCCTGAAAAAAATTATATTATTTGTTTACTTCCCTTTTTCAACGGACGATAAACCAGCAAAAAATTATTATATATCCTTTTACAGGAAAAACCAGAATAAAATCAAACAAACCTCTATACTGGATGCAGTGGCTTTATTGTCAACAATAACAGCTTCCAACAGCTAGATTTACTAAACTGCGAAAATGGGAAAGAGGAACTGTTACCCATAGCAACACTTACCGTACATGTCCAAAACCCTACCTTAACCTCTCCTCTCGGATTTGCCCCTGTTTAACTGTCTACCACTCTGTATGCATATTCCACCCTCCTTGCACGGATTAGTCATGCAGATTTTTTGGGACAGCCCATGACCTAGCACTAGGATAAATGGCTTCTAACATATGCATGTACAGTGCCAGAAAAACACCCGACCTCCATAAGCTGCTTATAGAGGTTTGGTGTCTGGCGGATGTGTGGATTCGATCCACTGGGGAGATGTAAACTGGACTTCCCTCTATGGTTCTACCAACACCCACTGACAATTTATTTTTATTTTGTTTATTTAAATGCTCAGCAGTGTGTGTAATACAGCGTCCATTGTTTATATACTTTAGTGTTGTCTGCCTCTTTAGCTTATTTAATGTAGGTCTTAGAGTAAGGTTAAGATGAATAATACAGCACTGAGAGCATCTACCAGCTGTGTCTCAGCAGAAGACCTGGTGGAGCTCTGTAATGCAATATATCTCTTGTCATTTCAAATGTGTATTTAATGTAAATAAATTCCCTAGTAAACTGTATGACATACACAAGTCACATTTGATCGCATTTACTATGCTTTTTTAATGCTTTAAAATGCACACACATGGGAAACACCACCACAATATAACAAAAGGAAAAAACAAAATCAGTAGTGACAATGATTTCTTGTCTCAGATCTACATGTGTATTTGTGAATGTTAAAACACAGATGGTGATTCTCAGATTGCTCTTTCCATTCCTGCAGTAAAATATAACATCATTAAATTTTAGTATTCTACTTAGACCTACAAAGGAAGATCTCCATAGGGACGTGTTAGAGAGCTGGAAGTGAATACAGTATATCACTAAGCATTTAGGTGTCTTTCTCCAACACAAAGCGACCACAAAATTGTAACTTACAGAGTGTCTATGTCTGGATTATTTGTATTTTACTTTCTTTTTTTTCTATAAATATTTATGTTTTTATGATTTTGAATAGTTTTGCCAAAGTAAAACTTGAGAATATTACACATAACTGATTACATTTCCATTTCCAAATTTTCAGCTCTGATCTTCTGATTACATCTCTCACTAATCTCTCATAACCACCCTCCTCCTCCCCCTTCTTCACTTAATCATGGACTCTCAATCTGTATGTTGCCCCCACTTACCTGAGTACTGCCTCACCAGGAAGTGGAGTGTAACTTCTGCCTTGGTATTCACCAGAGCCCTCAGGGCAACATACATGTTTTGTTTATATTCACTTTGTTGTCCTGAGAAAAAAATGTCTATTGGCAATTGAAACAGTGAATTTTTGGCATACAATGCCATATTGAAGTTCACACACACACATACATACATACATATATATATATGTTTGTGTGTGTGTGAGCCTCTCAAGGGGAGGAATGCGTTCAAGCAGGATACATTGTAAATTGATAAGTGTTGGGCTACAAGCTTCTCTTTCTTACACATAAGGGCAGCTCTCACTTCAGATCACTCTCAGTAAAAGTTAAAAAAAACAAAACCCAAAAGCCCATCAATCTCAATCATGGGCCTGGTCCCCTGCCAGCTCTGGGTCCAGGGAAAGAGTACCCCCTCTCCCCCTCTTAAAGGGCCTGACAGTATAATAAAAAAAAGGGGGGGTTGTTCATGCTGATAAACAAGTTGCTACTCATACCCCGTTCACACAAAAGTCTATTACCAGGGTAATTCAGTCAGTTACCCAGGTAACTGGACTACCCNGGTANTGTNTTATTTGTGAACGGTGTAGGACAAGGATAGTTTGTGAATTACCAGGGTAGTTTGTGAATTACCAGGGTAATTCAGCTCTGTGAACGGGTTAATTACCAGGGTAATTCAGATCCACAGCTAACAACCCTGGTCATATTACCAGGGTAGTTTATGTGAACGGGGTATCTGTGAACGGGTTAATTACCAGGGTAATTCAGATCCACAGCTAACAACCCTGGTCATATTACCAGGGTAGTTTATGTGAACGGGGTATAATATGTTTCTGCATTCATGTAGCTTCAACAATCTCAGCTAAACTAGTACAAGTTAAAACTAGGGTAATAGGGATTTATGTTATGCGATTATGTCCAGACTCCAAACTGCAGAATGTGATTATCTGCTGTGTTGATGTTTAGGCATATAAATATTGTTGCTTATTGTGAGCTGAGAAACATATACTTTATAATAAAAAGTTTTGTCTATCACTTTTTATATTATACTCAAAATAATTACATATTGAGCTTGATCAAGGCTGTCTTCACACAATTGTTGGCCATGAGAAAAGCAAAGCACCAATCCATTTACAGAATTTAAAAGTAGACAAAAAACTTTTATGGCCATAAGCGTTTTAGTATAAAAATGTCCATCCAGTCATCTGACCCTGCTGTGTTTCCAGCCAACCTTCTGCACCCTGCTTGTCCACCCTTTCAATGTGCCCCCTCCTTTTCTCGATGTGGGGCAGCACAGATGGCTCAGTGGGTAAAACTGATGCCTCGCAGAGCTAAGGTTGTAAATTTGATTCCTGTACAGGACCTTATCTGTATGGAGTTTGTATGTTCTCCCTGTGCCCGTGTGGCTTTCTTCTGGGTGCTCCGGTTTCCTCCCACATTTATTTTTTTTTGTATATACATTTTTATTGAATTGGTGTATACCGCAAAAGGGAACTAGCATGAACTTACATTTTACAGTTTTACAACATAAAGCACGGAAAATTAGGCAAATTTGAATGACAACAAACGGGTACAAATATGACGTACACAGACATAGTGGGGCACCATAAAGCAAAAACGTGGGATCCAGAATAAAACAATGAAGGTTCCCAAATTTGGTTAAAGAATGCAGAAGCAGCATTTCTACACCTAGGGGGAATTCACTGACGAATTCTGCAGAGATCTCTTTTCGTCAGCGTTCGTCAGTGATCAAAATTCGTCAATGACTGGTGATGTATAGTATTCAGTAAGTGACGAATTGTATTGACGAATTGTAATGGCTGACGAATGCTGACGATATCCCATTGACGAAAAACGGGTATTCGTCAGGTGATATTTCACTAAACTGACGGATACACTGATGAATTTAAGTAAATTCTGTGTTAGTGTATTATAAATAATACCAGGGAGTTTTATACTGTCAAATAGTCACATTGATAATTATAGGCATATAATCAAAATAATAGAATGTGATCCTATAACCTGGATCTACAATTATCTCTCCTGCCTAGTCAGTTGCTGTATATATGTCCCTGGTCTGATTGTTAGTCATATATAACCAGACACATAAAGTATATTAATATATAAGAGGCACGCTGCGTCCAGACACACCTTGACGCGCGTTTCGCCGCGTGCTTTCTCAAAAGGCCTTTTGCGTCCCAAATACGGAACACTGTTTTCTTTTCTTTCTTGTACATTCAAGTAAATACTTAGCTGTAAACTGTGTTTATTTACTAATGCTACTGTTCTGGTCTGAACTGGCTCTCTGACGCGTTGTTACTGTAAACTGTCTTAGTTTGTACATCATTTCACAGAACGTCTATATGAACATGTAGACCTCAGCAGTGAGCTGCTTTCTGATGTGGATCACTGTAATTGCATGTGCATTGTGCTGTGTATGTGCATTGAGAAGAAATGCAGAGATCCAGTACATCATCGGCATACCTTGCTGCCTGGATCAGACACATCTATTTTAATGACTTAGTTAGATAAAAAAAAGATTATTTCTACCTAGATTTTTAAATGGATGTACACGAACCTCTGCAACTCTTACTAGCTGCAGGGAACGGTCTTTATGTATCACATAGCTGATCTTGGATACATTAGCAACCCTATTTCCCTAATAAAATGAGGAACACAGATGATTTGCATGACCAAAATTAATGGCTTTGTATTTTGTTAATCAAAATACTTGTCACCTGCACGAGAAGTAAACTAATAAAATGCTATGGTATTAATTAAATAATGTATCCTATGTATGTATAACTAGATAGGCAGAAATGTTAGTCACATATATATGAAGTATATGCTCAGACACCAGCCACTTACAAGGCCTATCTGCAATGGTGGTCCTAAACTCTAAATCTTTCAGAGCCCATGTTGGGACATATACCATGTATTTTCACACTAAGGGCATGACATCACCTTGAAACTTACCATAACGTCTCCCAAAAAGCTTCTCTGTGACCCCATCCGCTCTCAGCTGAGATCTCAGACATGCACAAAGATGAGTCTGCACAGACTGAACTACCACCAGTGCAGCTGGTGCACGGCACCGGGGCGAATAAGGTTCAAGGGCCCTGGTGCGTATTGCATGAACGGTGTGTGTATTGTGTGAATGTACTGTGCATTCTGTGAATATTGTGTGTGTGCATACATATATATATGTGTGCATGCGCGTGTGTAGTGCATGTATATATATATATATATATATATATATATATATATATATATATGGCAGGGTGACAGTTTAAAGCGCAGGCATACATTATGCCAATTCACGCCAGGGATTGTGGAGCGTGGCTCTGCCACAAGAACAGGACAGATGGTGGCTGAGGGCTATTGCAGCACAAGAGACAATGGCACAAGAAGTGCTGAGACTTTTTATTTCTGTTGATTGTTTTATGTCATTTACCTGTTTGTCCAAACCCAAGCCTGTGTGTATTCACATCATGCAGTGTCTGAGCAGTAGACACTGCATACACCGGAAAACCTGCCTGTGTATACACACACACACACACACATAAACACTAAAGGCCATTCAATTTAGCGCGACAATGGGAAAAGGCGGTTGTGTGCTTTTTCCACAGTTTATGAGAAAAAAACGCATTTATGTCCCTTATAGAGACTACGTAGTTGAAATGAATGGAGTCCTAAATGTCCTTACTTCTTTTTCTTGTATGGGCATCTAAATTACTAGGTCAGCAATTGTTAAATGACACTGCATTACATAAATTATACGTTCATTACTGCCTCGTGTCAGATAATATTAGAAAATCCAGGTTAAGAGTAAGTAGAAGGAAGGACAAAAATGAAAGTCTTAATTATTCTTTCATTTTAAATTGAATGGCACTAGTAGATTCCCTGAAGGCTTTCTGTCTCCATTCCTCTAAATTATCTAGGTTTTTTGAATATGTAAAGGTTTTTAATAATCTGAAGGTATATTTCATTAAATATCTTGGAGTTTGAACGAAATATTTAGAATATGCACCTATGATTCCATACTAGGTAACAAGCACTCCCCCCAGTGTAAGGTTACAAACCACTATCTCTACAATAGATGATAACACAAAGCTGGAGTGAACTGTGTTACAGCAGGTACCACCTGGTCAGAATCCATTAGAAACAGTAGTTGTGCTACTGTGAGATATTGAGCAGAAGCTTGTGTGTATCACAGCAATTGCCAGCGTTAGGGTGCTGGAACCTCTCTTTGTCAACTTCCTCTTCCCGCACGTCCAGATTTGGCAAAAGTCAACTATATTTTATATATGACAACATATACATATCCAACAGTATCTATTAAGATGGTGGTGGCATTTCTTAGCAGTCTGTACCGGCTATAAGAGCTTCAAGACTTCTACCTGTAATGGCGCTTTTAGGTTTGTCCCGGCCATTCCCTCCTCCCTTTAAACTGACTGTGACTGATGTAATTGCACACATACGCAGCCCTTACCTTACCAAAAACATTTCTAGATATATAGACAAAGAATTAGGGGTGCACTAATTCAATTTTATTAATTTACTTTGGGGATTTTTTTAAATGATTCACATTCATTATTTTATTCTAATTTAAACAATCTCTGGATGGGATAACAAAACATAGTAAGTACAGCATTACAGCTGACAATAACATTGTTCTGTGCGATTATTGTTCCGCACAGGCACATCTGGAGTTGCATGCATGCGTACCAGTTTAATTTCACCCACTTGCGCAATCATACTTGCAGAAGTGGGGGGCCGGACCTAACTCGGGATCTGGCTCAATTTGTATTGATCCACCCCTCATTATACACATCATACGCACAAATCAGCCAGTGTACATGCCCTGTGGAGAGCTATGCAACTGGTTGTACCGACTTGAATACACTTAACTTTCTTGCTCCATAAACATATTGTATATACATATATAACTATAACTGACAACTAGAGCTAGGAAAGAGTTATGTTTGGTGCAGTATATAAGATCCCTCTGTGTGCACATTATGTCTGTCCCCCCTACTCCAGAGCTTCCACGTCAGAGTATTGTGCACCTAATGGAAGGGGTCTGTCTATATGTCTCCTTTTCTATGAAACCCAGCAATAGATAGGTTATATTGAATAGACTGGTTATATTGATCCTGGCGGTTTAGCTTACATAAGATCAGGGGTTGTATATGGGGGAGCCATACCACAGCATCTCCTACTGCTTTTATTGAAAATCTATAAATCCATCATAATCCTATATTATTTTCTGTGTTTCCATACCACCGCCTGTAAATATTCACTTTGACCACTGTAGGATAGAAGCATACTGCATGTATGTTTTAGCAACAGCTACCGTAATTTAAACAAATTCTATACCGTTGTGTTGTCAATGAGATCTTTAAACAAATAGTTGTATGTTTTGTAAGTGTAAGTGATTTGTTTACTGACAGATAAGTTATTTAAAGTAGATTGTAAACATTTATGGGTTAGCAAATACAAAATGTAATTACATTAATGACAGAGTGTAACATTTCTGAGGAAATGATCAATGACACACATGGAAAAAGATAAGTTTGATGCTTAAATATCATTTTGATGCTCTACAGTTAATTAATCTGAATGTCATCAAGTGGAAATTGATGTCAATACTTGCTGTAATACAACCATCCAATATTATTGAAAGCCACCCACTGTCTCAACAAACGCATGTCTATTTGATTTTATGGCAGTGATAAATTATGCTGTGTATCCCTTTCCGAGCACCTGCTGTTCTACATAAACTAAATTCTATCCATTACATATGTCTATACACCTGTAACATGCTAATGACAACCCGGAAGGCAAGAGTGTATGTACAGATACAATATCTAGTATGCACTATGTGGTAATCTTATATGCATATACCAGTACTTTTCATGAATAATGCCTGGACAAGCCCATCATGGGCTAAATAGGTCAAAGTCTTAAGTCCCATGATTTAATGACACTGTTATTTAAATAAAACCACTCCTAGTTATAATACACCACAATTCTGTGTATTGAAAGACTAGGCCATATTATTATTTATTTATTTATTTATTAACAGGTTTTTATATAGCGCCATCAGATTACGTAGCGCTTTACAATTTAACAATCAATAAGACATGACTGGGTGGTAACAGACAGAATGGGTGGGG
>JABWIB010004085.1:5745-27591 GCA_016617825.1 Platyplectrum ornatum
CTGTACATTGAGGGAGTGATAATGATGTCGGTTGGTATAGACAAATGACCTCCCTCTAGGTGGTCTCAGCGCAATAGGAGTGCAATCTATGGCTCCCAGTACAGATGGGAAACCTGAGAGCTCATAGAATGCCCGTTTGAGCTCACGCCACTCTGCATCCTGGCGGGGAAAACAGACATGTTTGCGCATAATTTTACACAGAACACTTAACACTTGAGATAAGTTTCTGGAAAACGTTGGCTGTGAAATACCAAGCACCTTACCAGACACTAACTGAAAAGAGCCAGTGGCCATAAAGTGAGTGGCACACATTAATTTCTGTAGCCCAGACACTGAATGACAGCGGACGGTAGCAGGCTCCAAATACCCTCTCACCTGTTCATAAAGTGTCAGGAGGTTGGTGCGATTTAAACTAAAATATCTCACAACGTCCTGATCGGACAGGGAGGCCAGGTCCAACCTCACATGAAAAGTTCACGTGACAGGGTATGGCACGCCGGGGCTGGACCTGGGGCTGGTGATGTTCCTGGTCCTCATCCAAAGTAGGCCTTTGTGTCTGCATCGTCTCTAGAGCCAAAAATTCAGCGACAGAAAACCCTCCATTGTTAAGTGAATGGTAACACAACTGGAATGCACACAGACACACATTTATATAGGCACACTAATTGAACAAGCATTGATGGCTAGTGAGAAGGAACAATTCACATAGGAAAAGCATGTCTATTTGAAATGACGAGATTTGAGCAAGTTTTGAGCGACATTTGGGCGTATTGCAAACACGACGCTTAGTAAATGCTATTGCTTCTATGTTGCTCAGACAAATTCTCGCTAGGACGGAATTTTCGGGCGCGTTTAAGGCAACAGGATTTTGGGCGAGAAATCACTAACACAAACTTTTGTAAATCGTTGACATGCCAACGCTACCATAAAGACGCCCATTTTGGGCGAGAATACAAACACAACCTTTAGTAAATTTCCCCCTTGGAGTCAATCCAATCCTNAATGGAGTNAACAGGTGGTATATCGGAGCCGATAAAAATCAATCAAACCTTGATGTGGCTGGCTTATGCTGTCCGCTTGGAGGTATCCATTAGGAACCCGTAGCTGAGTCCCAAAAGGTAAGAGCAGGTATCCGATGTCCCGGCGTACGTCTGTTACCGACAGGCGGCGTCAGGATGTCAGCGCTGTTACACGTTTATATTATTGCTATGTATTAAGGTAAACAATATTGAAGAACACTAATGTAACATTATATAGTATTGAACTTTTAGCTATTATATATTTGGCTTCTCATTTACTTAATTATTTTTTGGGTTGTTCTATTATGTTTTAACACTTGTAACAACTTGTTACCATTAGAAAAGTTTGTGGTGGTTGATAAAATACTTATTGTTAATTTATGAATAGCTTTGTCATATTAAGCCCATTAGTAGGGCATAAGAGGAAACTTAAGTCACTAGCTGGTATTGACTTGAAAAAGTCCCAAATGGATGAAACACATAGCCTCGACCTCCTGGACAATTTAAGTTTAAGGTTATTGCGGCTGAAATATATACACTTTATATATGGAGAAATACTGACTGCACAACTTCAATTTGATTCCTTTGAAACGAAGGTAGCCACCTTTACACAAGTTTGTCTCGTCTTCTGAATATATAAGGGGCGGCACGTAATACACCTGCTCAGCATCCGTTCCTCCGACACAAGCCGAGAGTACCGGAGAGACTTCAACAGCGGGTATATACACACGTGATCTGGGACTATTTCCTTCTAGTTCCTAAGTGGTCTATGACCCCTAAATTACCAAAAAACTATTTCATATGAAAGACGCCTGCATCCAAGTTTGTCTGACAGCCTCTGCTTATACCATCACTAGCAGGTTAGATTTTTGTTATCATTTCATTACATTACTGCTGTTTTTATAATGATTTTTTTGTTTTTGTAATATTTACATGTATTAGTAAAATTTATTTTTATTTTTATCAACCACCTAGTTCTTGTATACTTCAATCACCCTGATTAAATTATTAACTTTTTTCAAATAAACACACATAATCAAGCGCTTTACAGTTCACTTTTAGTGATTTGTTGTAAATTCCAAATTTTTTGTTCACTCAATTTGCTGGTACTACATTTTTGTGGTGAAACATGAAGGGGCTGTTCAGCAGGCAACAGATGTAATGCTATCACACAATATTGGCGGCAAATTCTGAGGAGAGTCCAAGTAGTGAAGCAGAATGATTACACTAAATGTGTAGGACTAGTGGATTATGCCTAGACCAAGTTTCTTCCTGCGGGGTTGCAAGGGAAAAAAATACATTTCAAGAGAAACACTGCAAATCAGTCTGGAAATATCTGATACATGTTTTTTCAACTGAAGGAGCTGCCTACCACTACAGTTGGTTTGCTTGGGCCCCCACCAAAGAAGCAGGCTATGGCCAGTACTAAAGAGGATAAAAAAATTGCACCACACATGGCAGGTCTAATGCTTGTGAATATCATGCTATCACCATTGGAGTTTACTAAAGTGCCAAAAAGCCAATATGTGCAAAATGATGAAATTGTTGTTATGAGACCTAAACAGATACAGTGGGAAGTCTGAGTGCAGAGTCTAGGTCCCAGACTAATCACATCACTAAAGCAAGAATGAGGCCCAGACAAGAAACAGAAGGCACAAGACTGACGAGACAAACCAATCGCATCTCGGTCGCCTGGCAACGGCTAGCATCAGGAAGATGCCCGGCATTTCCTCACAATTGTCCTTGGGCCCTCCAATCCACCCTTGTGTTGTATGCAGAACATGCACAGTTTTACAAACTAATTGTCTTGGCGACAGGGACTACAGCGACAGAGACTTCAGAGGCAGGGACTGTCAGCTGTGGCCAAAAGAATTGGTTTGCGTGGGCCCTCACCAAAGAATCTGGCAATAGCCAATGCACAAACTGGCTTTATCAAGCAAACATTTCGTCATCAGCATCAATTTCATCACCCCCATCATGTTTTACTGTCACTCCACTTATATAATGTACCACCTGCTATGGTGCTCAGTCATTCTAATTCACATGTAGAGTTTTTCATATCTATAGGAAAGGCACTCAGTAGTTTTCCAGCAGTTCAAATTTACCCTCTCCGGTGTCCTTATTTAGTCCGACATTTCAATCACCTTAAGGTGATTTTCATCAGGGATAGTAATTTTAAAATGGCAGGCTGCAACAAAAACAAATATCATCCTATTTCCATCATGCTGCTATTTATAATAAAAGTAGCTGCCACTTACCCTTTCCCTCGTGGGGGCGCACAGCCTCGGTCTCTGGGACTCTTCCGCCAGTCCGCTTGTTCAGATACCCCAGCAACCCTATTTTTTCTTTTAACACTCTGTTTGTCTTTCTTTTAACACTCTGTCTTCCCCACGTAGACCATATCACAAAGACATATAATGGCATAGACTACAAATTTGGTACAAATGTTTGTGTGGCACTGTTTGCGCCAAAAAAAAAGGGGTGTTGGTGGGTAAATATCAGGCTTGTGTTTGTGGTGGTGTAGAATAAGTGATATTGCTCTTTTTGGATATTTTAGGCAAAGTGAATAGATTTTATTGTAAATTACAATTATGTTTCAGGGTGGTTGAGGTTGCTGGCTTGGAGGACTGTAGTAGGTGGAGTGCAGGCTTTTCCGGTATTTGTATTCGTTTTTTCCTGTTGGTGGTGATGGGAAGTGTTCTCACCAGGATATGTGGATAAAGCAGATAAAGAAAATATGGTGAAGTACGTGTGGATAGTGTTAGTGCTATAAAGTTTTTGCACTCACAGTGTTGATTCTTGTTTGATAGCAGTCAGGCAGTTGTAACCTTGTTGGTGGTCTTGCTTCTCCTCTTAGGTGCTGGGTTGTGTTCGGGCAGGTGGTGTTCGCAGAGGGAGGGAGTGGGGGGGAGTGGAGAGAGGGGGCAACAAATAGTGAAGCACTTTGGGGACAATTGCAGTTAAGGTGGGGGAGATTCGATCTACTCACCCTTTTTCACATTGATAGGTATGCTTATATATGGTTGCAGGTTCAGTTGGTGTCCTCAGACTGCTCCGGTGGGACATGTTTGTCTTGTGGCAACTGTTGGCTGGTTTTGATTGGCTGCTCCAGTTATGGCCATCTCAGTGGGTCCCGATATTCTCCCCATCTGTTGGCATGCGATGTTACTTTAACGGTCTGTGCACTCGTGGCGTCGGGCGAGTGGCGCGTCTGACGTCACTAGGCCGCGTCTCTCCCAAACTGCAATGCCGCTGCGCTTCTTCATTCGGGGGTGTTGTTGTTTACAGGTGGTGGTCCTGTTTGTATTAAGTCTGCACAGGGTTCAGTTAATTCAATAAAGATTCTGTGTATTTCTTGTTTGCTTTTAGTTCGTGTTGTTTGTAAACCAACGCGTTTCGTCACATAAAGAACGTGATGAAGTCATGCCATGCACCCGACACCACATATGCAAAGACCATTAAAGTAACATCGCATGCCAACAGATGGGGAGAATATCGGGACCCACTGACGGCCATAACAGGAGCGCGCATCGAGACCAGCTGACAGTTGCCACAGGACAAATATGCCCCACGGTCCCACCGGAGCAGTCCGAGGACGCCAACAGCACCTGCAACCATATATAAGCATACCTATCAAGGTGAAAAAGGGTGATTAGGTCAAATGTCCCACACCTTAACTGCAATTGTCCCCAAAGTGCTTCACTATTTGTTGCCCCCTCTCTCCACTCTCCCCAACCTCCCTCCCTCTGCGAGCACCACCTGCCCGAACACAACCCAGCACCTAAGATGAGAAGCAAGACCAACAACAAGGTTACAACTCCCTGACTGCTATCAAAAAGAATCAACACTGTGAGTGCAATAACTTTATAGCACTAACACTATCCACACGTACTTCACCGTATTTGCTTTATCTGCTTTATCCACATATCCTGGTGAGAACACTTCCCATCACCATCAACAGAAAAAAACGAATACAAATACCGGAAAAGCCTGCACTCCACCTACTACAGTCCTTCAAAACTGGCAACCTCCACCACCCTGAAACATAATTGTAATTTCCAAAAAAAATCTATTCGCTTTGCCCAAAATATATAAAAAGAGCTATATCACTTATTCTCCACCACCACACACACAAGCCTAATATTTACCCACCAACACCCCTTTTTTAGCGCAAACAGTGCCTTACAAAAATCACTGTAAAGGACGATAGTGGTTCCACCACTATCTTCTCTAAAAAAATCCTAGTTTGGGGATTCCGGCACCAAAACTGCAGCTTTAAAAAACACCCAAATAACTCCCTCAACAGAGCGTTCATCCCTCTAACCATACAAATTTGGTAGTGCAAGTAATAACTGTCCAGTCAGTTTTTCCATGCCTGGGAAGCCACAGGTTGGTCCAAATATTAGTTGGGAACAAGTTCCACATCAGGTTTTTTGGTTAGGAAATGTTCTGTGGGTTGAGTAGTCATCCACTGAATGTCGTTTTTACAAAGAACATCTTTGATGTTCTTGTTTCTGGTAAGCTTTTATCTGTGGCCACTATGGGCCAAAGGGCTTTGACCATCTTTCTATTGAAGAAGCTTAAGTGATTGTATTGGCTGACCCACGGGATATAGTTCTCCTCCCTCTGTTTTGGCTTATTGTTCATTAATTGTTCTCCATTCACTAAAATGATTTTTTCTCTGGCTTGATGTAAACTTTTATTAGAGTATCCCCGCTGTTTGAATTTGGTAAGGGCCAGTTCCATCTGTTGTTAAGCTCTGGCTGGATCACTGTTTATTCTTTTAATTCTCACCAGTTGGGAGTATGGTAAGGATTTGATCATCGCCCCTGGATGTCAACTATTTGCATGCAACACAGTATTTTGATCTGTAGTTTTATGATAGACTTCAGTGCTTGTTGTTGACCCATTCTTTATTATCAGTACATCCAAATTTGGAATTTGTTGTTTTTCAATGGAGAAAGTGAATTTGATATATGAGTCCAGGGTATTGATTTTTGACATATTAGTGACGAATTTCTATTTAGTACGGGTCCATGTAACGTAAAAAGAGTAGTATTTTCCCACTACATTCCGGGTTGTTCAAATATAATCTTTTTTCAATATCAAACATAAATGCATTGGCATACGATGGGGCCACATTTGACCTCATCGCACACCCTTGCTTTTGTAAGTATATCTTACCATTAAAGGTAAAGTAATTACATTTAAGGATCATTTCCAACATCACTGCCAATAGGTCAATGGGTGGTCCCCTGTATTGACCCTCCTTTCTTAATTGTTTCACTGTCGCCTCTATTCCCTCCTTGTGAGGGATGCTGGTGTAAAGATTATGCACATCTACTGTACACATCCAATTGTTTTCCGGAAGAGTTGAGTGGTGTCTTTCAAGTAGGTCACTTGTTCATGTACAACTGGTTTTAGAAATGTGTCTGCAAATTGGGAAAGGGGTTTCAAAAGTGAGTCTCTCTCCGAAATAATGGGTCTTCCCAGAGGATTTTTCAAATACTTGTGCATTTTGGGCACTGTGTAAAGTAGTGGAGTCTTTATTGAGGCTTGTCTTTGGTTTCTGGACAAATTGTATTTAGGTATAGGTATCTCTTTGGCCGCTTTATTTATCCCATCCTCCATTAACCTGTGGAAGCTTCTTAATGACAAATTATGTGATTGTGGATCGAAGGTGGAATCGAAAATCTTTATATGATATCTCTTTAGTATTCATCCCCTCTTGTATCTTTTCCTTGTTGTCATTATTGCCATAGTATTCTCTCAGTCATAAATTCTGCGATAATTTGTATTGATCTATTTTCCACTGAAATCTATTAAAAGGATTAGTGGGGACAAATGAAAAACCCAATTTAAGCATTTCTTCTTCTGCTTCTGTCAATTTATTTTCTGTTAGATGAAAGATTACATTTTACTGTATTTAATGTAATTTTTCCGCCAACATTGTCCACCCCTCCTTGTGGGACCTGTCCTCCTTTTGTTTTTGGTCTTGCTCCTGACGGCAGTTTGTCCTTAAAACCCAGTTGTTGTGCCTGGGGGGATATCTCTTTCTCCCTCGCTATCAGTGGTAAGATGGCCACTTGAGCCTTCTGTGGGGTATTGTTTAGATCCAGACATTGTTCTGTACATCTTTTTCCTGGGCATTCTAGTGGTGGTGCCCGAAAACCATCTATATACACCGTTTTTGTCACAATTTTTATTAACTTTTTAGCGTTTTTCTTTTTTATAGTTGTTCACTTCAAACTGAGGTTGTTCCAACCTCTGTTGTAATTTTTCTAACCAATTTCCTTTGGGATTTTGATTTAGAATTAAAATATTTTCTTTGTCATATTTTTGAAGCTTAGACGTTAGCGCTTTACTCTTTTTTCACTTCCTCCACCACCGGCTTTATTCAAGATGGCTATCCGCCTCCTACAAAATTCTGGATCATGTATTCCAATTGTCAGGGTATTCTGCATTCTGAATCCCTTTGGGTAATATTAGGTAATATTTGGATAGTGTTATGCCATGTAGATTTAGATCTATACGTTTATTCATAATTTTTAATAGATAGTAGACATCCTTAGGTCCATTTTTCAAACTGTTTTTAGTTTGCTCTTCTGGGAACAGGATTTTATCTGCCTCTAATTCTGAGAAGCTTAATATTTCTCCTCTGGGTAATGTAGCGTGGGCCAGTCCACATTCACTGATGAAAATCACCTTAAGGTGATTGAAACGTCGGACTACAACATTGATGTATATAAATTGAAAATAAAGAGGACCCCGGAGAGGGTATATTTGAACAGCTGGAATACTACTGAGTGCCTTTCCTAAAGATACGAAACTCTCTCTCTCTCTCTCTATGTATATATAGTTTGTTTTTATTTATTCTCTCTTCTGTATATAATTATATACAGAGCGAGAGAGAGAGAGTTTTTATTTATTTATAGCGCTGACATCCGTACTGCCCATGCACCGTGAATGCACAGTGCATGTGCAGGAAAAGAAGCTAACCCGAACCTGCATCGACAGGGATGACAGTTTCGGATGGCATCGTGGGACATCCTCTGACAGGTACATTTTTATTGTAAACAATACTACCAGGCTTGTTGTGAGCTGAAGTGAGCCTGGTACAGCATTGTTTAGAATATTTTATAAATAGAGGCCAAACGTTTTTTATCCAGCTATCAGGGTGTAACATAGGGTTCAACGCAGCTATCAGAGTGTAACACAGGCTTTTTACAAAGTGTAACAAAGGCTTTTACCACAGCTATCAGGGTGTAACAAAGGCTTTTAACCCTAGCTATCAGGGTTTAAAAAGCCTTTGTTACCCTGATATCTAGGGTTAAACCAGGGTTGGAGACTCCCCCGAAATGTCAGGGAAACTCCCGGAAATCTGTGAGATTCCCCGGACTCCCAGGAAGGCACCCTGTTCTCCCAGGAGCGCAATTAGTGGTACAGAAACCGCTATTGCGCATTTGGGAGTTACAGTCACGTTGCTGCACTCTGTCACATCATCTCAGACTTTGTGTTGCCTCAGTGTGTGAGCCAGCACCTCTCTTCTCTTGCTCTATAATGTATATGTTAGAGCAGTTGAAAGCCAGAGCTGCTCTTCTCCTAGGGATTAGCCTGTTACTGCGGTTAAACTCCCACAGAGGAGTTTACATTGTAGAAGGATTCTGGGAATAAATCAGTGGCCATCAGAGGTAATCATTAACAAATCTCACTACGGGAGTCTGTGGGGAGTCTGGACAATAAATGGGACAGAGGGTCAGGAATACTTTCTAGCATGAACATTTTTCCTATCAGGACGGGAAGGGATTAACCTTTAATTTTTTAACATTTACTTTTTTTTCTTTACAGGTTTTCGTTCATCAAAAGTTTGCATAGTACTCAAAGTTACTATGTGGGCTATTGTGAATGAAACTAATGTGAAAATCAGTTGTTAATGCTAGAAATATTCACATTAGTTTCATTCACAAAAGCTAAACATAGTAACACACGCACACGGACACAATAGATTTAGTTTTTTTAATTTTAATTTTTTAATATTTATTATTATTTTTATTATTTTTTTACATGTTTTAAATAGATCCTGTTCTTACAGATCTGTCAGTCTATTGTGCCTTTAAATCTTGTCAGAATTGACTAGCCAATCGCGGCCTTTGCCGGGGATGGGGCCAATAATTTTGGTTCCCCCCCCCCCCCGTCTTCAGTAGGATGGCAGCTGTCATTGACAGCTGGAATTAGTTTCCTGTCACCCCGCGATGCCGCAGGAGTGACAGTTAAAAGAGCGCCAGCATTAAGGCAGACCAGACGCTGATGAACAGGCAGGATAAGACGCAGCGCCAACCCACACTGATCACTGATGGACGAGAGCTGCGGATAGGACACAGCATTGGGGCTTATTACGAGTACCAATCGCAGACATACCAGACATTATATAAAGACAAATCTTGAAGGCGTCTTAATGGCACTAGCACCTATTTAGACTGCAATAATTATAGCACTAAGCACTTTAGGAGTACTACAAGAAACATAAGGCATCTTGTGGGATAGGACACTTTATTTCAGATGTGCAATAACTAAGGATGTTATATATATAAGATTGGAAATATATGCCCACCACTTAAATATAACCACTGCCAACAATTGCATCATTGCACTATAAAACTGCTTGGCTTTGACTAGAGTTTAATATAAGGGCTTGGGCCAGGATATTCAGTGCAATTATCAGTGTACAGAACTTTGTAAAACTAAAGGAGTAATAAAAAAGGCTGCCCCTGTGCCGTTGATTTTAATTGTCACTACACTTCTTTCTATATTTTCACTGACTGTATTTTAATGATTTCACCTAATAACTACAACTGATTAATTTTAATATATATGTCAATAAAGATATGAAACACTTTTTTACAATTTGAATTGGTGTATAGTATGAATATTTAATGTAGTATATATGGTTTGGTTGCACCATCCCCAACATAGATATGGACAATAGCAAGATATAAGAGGGCAATTGCGAGAAACGCTTTAATACACAGAGGGTATGCAAAAAATCACGAACCGCTTTTCCAATTATAAAAAACATTGCAAAGGAAGAGTCTTGTTGAGGCCCTGAGGGCCCACTGCATTGAAAAAGTCCAAACTTAAAGAATCAGCTATTATGAAATATTGATTAATATTGTCTTTATTAATGTATAATTTAATGTATTAATGTATAATTAACAGGTAGAAAATATCTTTTCTTCATGTACATGTTGCTAATAACATTTCCTGCAGTGATAAATATGATATCTAAATCAAATGGGAATACATGGAATCAAATCTGTATTAAAGTTACTGATCTATGAACACATGAATATCAGGATGCCACAGGCAAACAGACTGTTACCTCAATCTACATAAATTGGGACTATCTGCATGCATATCCTGGGAAGTTTGCTTACTATGGGCCATCCTGTTTGGTTCGTTTACATATGGACAAGACACTGAAACTCTTCTACCTTCTAGTCATACCCAAAAACACCTTTGAGAAGCATGATTTGCAAATGGACAATGGAACTCACCACACCTGCCACAACACCCCTGATCTACTTTACAAATACAAAAAGTTTTCCTGTGTTTGGGATAGAAAGACTGCATTTTAATGAAGAAGCTTATTGTCAGAGGATCCAGTGAGAAATAATAACGCTATGACATCATATATACCTCCTGATATATACCCCAAGGGCATATATTTTTTTGTTAGCTGGGTACAAATATGACTAAAGCTGCCTATACGCTATGCAATAAATCGAAAATCATTCACAAAAAGTTTCTTAAAAAAAAGGGCATTTAAAAATCGTTCAGACTTGCAATTAAAATTTTATTGGATGCCATTTTCTTGATGAAAAGTACTATAAAAAGTTAGTTCATTCACCACACACTGTACAATTAAAGCGTTTTTCATCCAATCTAGTTTATGCACACCATCAAATCTGCACCACACTTAAATTCAGATTTCAACAGATTTTGGCTGCTTTCCATGAAAAATCTTTCCCACACACTTGAATGATTTATCATTTGGAATCGAAATTTCGCCGAATTCGAACGATTTATCGCATAGTGTATGGCCAGCTTTACTATGGACTGGAGAGTTAGTTCAAGCACAAAAACACATTCAGTTAACATCACTTTGCTGGTTCCCTGGACTATGGATATCACCTAACTACCATGACCCTGGATCATTCAGGATGCTGGTTCTTGCAAGTATTATGGACTCAACTCCATAATTTCTTATCTGTTAAATTCTTGAAGGTATTACTATTATTATTAATTGCTTTGCTTATGATTATTGATTTCATTTGATTAGTAAATACCTTTTTGATGCTGTATCATGTCTTAGGAAGTTTTTTATATATTATTCTGAATTTATCAGCATCTCACATAAAAATCAGTGCGTTAAAGTTTATCTTTAAAATCTTTTTTTTTTGGTATGTATGTTTTTATGTATTGATTCCTTGGATTTTGTTTATGTCTTTATTGTTTTATATATATATTTGAGGATTTTGGGAACACTTGTTATATTCTGGTTATTTTATATATTTTGTATTTTGCACTTTTTTTGTTCTAGTACGGTACTGCAATTTTTTTTGCTATACATTTTTGTTCTAGTACATAGGCTCTTGTTTGCCCAGATCCGTGTTGTCAGCCCCGTACACAGCCCGCTGGTGAGCGTTTCCTCTCCCTGGAAATGGTGACGCAATCGGGGAGAGCATGGATGCGACTGTTGTCATGACAGCGCTCAGCGACCCAGACGCCATGGCGCCATCAGCTTGCTGCAATGAGGGCACAATCCGGTGTAGCATGTTGCTGGGAGGGTGACACTTTTGGAGACAGGTGAAAGTCTGCTCCTCAGGTATATAAACAGTTTTTTCCTTTATGTTTGGTTAATCCTGAGGAAAGAGGACTAATGTCCTCTGAAACATCGGTTCAGATGTTTTAACATAAATTAGGCAAGGATCAAGAAACTTGTCTCCATCACCTATGTGTCCCCTTGTGCTCGTGGAGGTGGCACATCCCTAGTTACAGCCCTGATCTACAGATTCCTTGAAGCTCTTGAAATCAAAGAGACCTTCCCCAGTTATGTAAGTATTTAAAAGAACAGCTTGCTCAGTTTTGTGGTTTGAGAGAAATAGCACGTTTGTACACAAGCCTATGGGATGTGCCCACCCAGTGGGTGCGTCTAATTCTACTAGTATGATAACATTTTAACACATTCCCCTATTAACATGTTACCTGTTCTGTCTCCTATGCATTTCTGAATGGAAATATTGTGAAGAAACTGCTCTCATATTAAAGTATAAGCTGTTTAACGTTTACAACAACTCTTGCTATTCAGCTAACAATAACTGTGTGTAGCCTTTTTTTCCTTTTTTTTTTTTTAATTCACACCCAAAAAGTATGTGTGTCTTATACTTTGCATTGTAGTACAGTGGTACAGTCATACTACGTTCATTCATAACTCCGACAGATGCTGGAGACGGGTAAGGGTTAGATATCAGGGACAGAAAGGTTAGGGTTAGGCTTCAGGAAGCAATTTGAGGGTTGTGAAACTTGCACTGTCAGAGAGACGTCTTAACCATAGTATTTAATATTTAGTTTGTAGATAAGTAGATTCTTAAACACAGATGTTATTTATGTAGGTGCCACATAAAAATAACTCTAAATATAGTTAAATATAGTGGACATATTTTAACCTCTCTCACTCTGCCAACATTTCTTCAGTGCCACAAGTTTCTGCTATTTGTATTTATGGAATTAACGGGGCAGCTCCCAACTGTCTTAACATTGATGCAGTTAAAACATGGGGGTCAAATCAGTCTGCTCTGTCTAAAATGGGACATTGGGACAAGTTGATAATAATATTCATTATTTAAAGCTGTGTATTTTTTTTTATAGAGCACCAGAATTATTTTGGAATTGATGACAATTTGGGACCAATAGCAGTAAGCATTCGCAGGGAAAAGACTGAAGATATAAAAAAAAAAGAGATATCCCTATTCAACTATCGCATTGCTTTCCGAACAAGTGAGGTAAATATTTTCCCTTGCATACATTGTTTTTATATATTTTTTACGTTTTTAGTCAATGAACTATTGGGATGCATAATGTTTATATATTATCTAATAATATATTTATAATAATATACTGGATACCTGTAATCAAGATAAACTGTCATTAAATAGCTAATATATGGCTCTTCCAGGAACTGCATCAAAGCTCTACAATTTACAGAAAAAAACAATAATAAAAATCAACTGTTTCACTAGGCTTAAGTCCTCATACCATGGATTTAAAAATTACATTATTTTCTAATTTTAAGACAAATTATACCATAAAATGGAATCAGTGTGGGAATATATGACTTTTCACTATTGTATGATATAACATACATGAAGTGTAATATCTAAAATGTTCGGATCTTAATAAATAATTAATTATGCTATTTAAATAGATGATGTTATAACAAAAGCTAGATTTATAAAACATTAAAAACATATCTTCCAGAATGATGGCACTTTCGGGTGAGGTTCACTGCTTCCTTTCGTTATTATTATTATCTCTCCACATTGCATTTTTACCTCAATACTTCCTACCACCGCTTGGAATCCCGGGAGCCTCACATTCACAAAATAAACTCCCATTTTACCTCTGCTACTACCTGTCTAATCAAGAAACACTGGTGTAGTCCCAATGTCCCTACACTTCAATCTGTTCTCGACAACATTTGGTATGTTTATAAGATTGAAATTATGACCTGTGTATTGAAGGATTCTACTGGCTCTTTGGACCCTATTTTTTGGCTCCACTTGCCCTTCTTTCATTTGACTATTCTTTGGACCTTCCCTCCCCACCCCCCTTTCCCTCTTCTCTCTCTATAGCAGCTGGCACCCATCTCTCTCTCTTTTTTTTTTCTTTTTTCTCCTCCTTTCTCTGTTTACATATTCACAAAAAAAAACCCTAAAAAAAAGCTCTGCAGTTCTGATTGATGCTTTCGATTTGGCACAGTTCACTGGATCACAATAATAGTAATGTTTTAACACATTGCATTGCATTGCTCCTTTATCTTGCTTTTCTTTCATAGGGATACATTTACTAAGCGGTGAGATTAGAAAGTGGGGATGTTGCCCATATCAACCAATCAGATTCAAGCTCTCGGTTTCATTTTACACACTGGAGAATGTGAACTCGAATCTTATTGGTTACTATGGGCAACATCCCCACTTTTCAATTTCACTGCAATCTCACCGCTTAGTAAATATACCCCATATATATACCCCGATATGTGCAGTTTTTTATGTATTTCCTGTCTGATCCTATGGTTTGAAATTCTGATTTTGTTTTCTGTAATTGAACTTCATAAATAAATACTTAAAAAAACATTAATATCTCCTTTTTTCACATTTTTATAAATTTTCTATTTATTAAGGTGAGATGTCGAAAACACAAAATAGGGTAATTATAATTATATCGAGTAATTTTACAGCACCTCTATCCCCCTTCATGGAACGAATGAAATCTATCACAGTAATACATTAAATCTCCTCAAACATAACTATATCTCCCGACCACAATAGCCATGACATTGCTCTTCTCTTGTCATTCCATTCTAGTAATACAGATCATTCACCCCCTTCAACACCAAGTCCTATTATCTATACAATACCATGGCAACAAGGATGGCTCAGCTTTAGCACTGATGCCACACATAGCTAAGGTTGTAAATTCAAATTAGGTCAAAGACCTCATCTGTGAGTTTTATGTTTTCCATGTGTCTGAGTGAGTGTCCTCTGGATTCCTCCCACACCACAAAAACAAAAATATTAATTGGAAGACATTTTCTACTAAGTACTTGGGTTCAACAGCCAGATTGGCAATATACCCCACATTGTGAGTAAACAAAATGCAGTACTTGTTTGACATATGTTGTTCAATAGTATATTTATAGATTATGTTGATACAGATGGTATGTGGACTACGGACTGGGATGTATTGTGATCCACTCTAGTTTCCCGAGGATGTGATAGTTCAGCAACAAAATATTGAAAGCTGAGTGGTTTGAGATAGTACTTGCTCATTAGACTGGACTGGACAGCTGGACTGGACTAAACTGCTTCAGAGACTGGATTTAACTGGAGGGACCAGTAGTGCAGGCTAGGTTGGATCAGGTTGGATCAGTTGTTCTGGCAATAATGACTCACACTCTGCATAGTTCACCCTCTGCACTCATTGGCTGCTGTAATCATGTGCTGTGCTTGGCTAGAATCTGACTTGCTCCCACGGATCATGTGACAGAAGCAAGATGGCACGCCCAGGCACCAAACACAGACCATATGCCAAGGACACATAATTACTGAGAGGGGTACTTTCGCAAAGCTGGGGAGTGGGCATAATGTGGGAGAGCTGCTGTTTTGTGACAACGTGTAATGGGAGGGGTAGTTGGTACTGAGGGCTGAGCTCGGAAGAAATAAATTCCGTCCCTGACTCCACCCAATCTTCACCCCTTTTCCCTGCAGTGATCATGGCAAATGTTAAAATGCCATAATATTCCTTTAAGAGATCGTCACATTTGCTCTCAGGTGGTGATTAATTAATCTGGAGCTTCACCTTTAAAAATCAAGCAAACAGCCATTAGGATCACTCTGCCTGAAAAAGCCCGAAGTCACGGACGAAACGCGTCGCAGTATATATCACATCAAGGAGTTCACTGTTATCTGAAAGTGCTGTCTGCCTTGCCTGTAATGAGAGCTGTCATCAAGGAGTTGAGGAATGTACAACTACAAGTGAGTGCACCACGGGTTCCATTCAGGGACGCCTGATTAGCCCTCAATAGGACTCCCTTCCTCCTCCTTTCTCTCCCTTGAGGCATTGATTAAACAGTGTATGGGGTATATATCCTGGACTGTAACAGTATTCAGCAAACCGCTATCCTGATTTTTGCTATATCTGAAAACTTGCACAGTTTGGAAGCTGTATAAACACATATATCTACCATCTGAGATCATTTTTTTCTAAAAAGGACTTTGCAATATTTTGTTATCATCTGCATTTAATATCTGGAATTTGACCGATGATCATATATTATCTACATACTTCTCAAGTTATTTCTATCATCAGCACAGATACAAGATCTAATTTTTGTATACTACACCAATAGAACTTTGTTACTTTGTATCAATTACACAGTCTTGCTTTCTGAAGGACATTAACCGTTTGAGTTCTGAGCCATAGATTCATATGCAGAGTTCTTGTGTTGATCGCCATTCCAAAACAATTGTGCATCAGCTTTTCATTTTTGCAATATAATTTTGAAGTGATATATGTATCAGCTTGGTTATATGTGCACTCCTTGATTTATTTTATATTTTTTATGTGATTGTATGACTATTGTTGTGTTTTATATAATAATAAATCTTATATCTTTCTACTTAAGAATTTTGGCACCTCGTATATTAGTATTAATTCTATTTGATTTGGGTGACATTGGGTATCAAATGATATTTTTTAGATTTAAGCGCAGTAAATAACTTTGTCTTGGGAGGTTTTGAACAAACTCCTCCCATTTTTACTAGCGATTGTCTAAATTCATTTGTATACCTATATATATATTTGAATTGTTATTATTTGATTTCTAGCGCTCATCACAATATTTAGTTATTGCATTTTGTTAAAATGCCATAATATTAAACATAAAAACCAAAGTTGGTCCCCTTATATGGACAAATTGGGAGGGGCTACAGCAGCACAGTCAATCTAAACTGGGACTGTCCTGCTGAAATTGAGACAGTTGGGAGGTATGGTTGTATAGTACAGGCTGGCTTTCTATAACTTTGCCTGCAAACATTCTCCAAGACAACTATAAAGTATTAGCATGTAGTGCCTTTCGGTGCAAAAATCCTTTTGTATTTCCAGTTAACTATCATACAACAGCCCCTCTCTTCAACTGTTTTTACTTTGACTCCTCTAATTTTAACCATTCTGGCACAAAAATGTCTGTGTTGGCAGACTTTTTAAAGTTATTACAGTTATTGTCTTACTTTCCTGCACACTTCATGTGCATACATCAGTTTTCTACCCTTATTGCTTCAAAATGAAGCGTTAGATATCCAAAACACCTTGGAGCATAGTCTATCACTCTGCTATGATGCCCTACTTTACCCCCCTCTAATATCTGTTATTAGTGGGAGGAAGGAGCAGGAAATGGGCGTATGTGTGTCTCTCTGTAGGAAAAAAAAGTCAAACGTCAGTGGGGTTCCTAGTTCATTCATAAACAGGAACACCACTGGCCAAAAAACCTATAAAAAAATAAAATAATAAAGTTAAAATCAAACTTACCTGCTCCGGTGCCTTCAGTTAGGTCCCAGCACATGTGCAGTAAGTCTAAAATTTTCTAAGCACCACAATAGAGCTAATGCTCTAATACACTGAACGATGGGGGCGTGGCCTGTGCGGGCAATGGAGTAGGCAGCGTAACGGGACCGATCCGCGCTTAACCTCCATACTTACCTCCTTTGGCACTCTCTGGCTTGCTTCTCGGCTGGTCTGTCGGCGCTGGACGTTGGTGTGCTCTTGGTGGACGGCTGGCTGTGCGGCTGTGGCGGTCCTAGGCTCCTGGTGTGTCAGCTGGTGCGCGCTGCTCTCCTGTGCCTGCTGCCCATGTCGGTCCTCTGTACGCCTGGTGGCTCTGGATCTTCTTCCTGCTGCTGCTCTTGGTCCGGCCTCCGTCCATGGATTTCTTCCTCCTGCTACGTACTGGCTCTTTCTTGCTGCGGCTGTCACTCCAGCGTTTGTCTCCAGCGTCCTCTCCTGCTGCCACGTCCTGACGCCATCTTGCTGTGTGGGACTGGTGCTGGCCTCCCTCTCTGCCTCCTCATCCT
The DNA here is from genome assembly GCA_016617825.1 of Platyplectrum ornatum. Classification (NCBI taxonomy): domain Eukaryota; kingdom Metazoa; phylum Chordata; class Amphibia; order Anura; family Limnodynastidae; genus Platyplectrum; species Platyplectrum ornatum. Next base: position 23,672 of record JABWIB010004085.1, read on the forward strand.
CAGGTCTCCTGCTGGGCGTGGTGAGGCTGCAACTTACTGCTTTGGGTGAGCCCTTTGGTTTTTTGTTGGTGCATCTCTGTCCCCTGGCCCTGCCTTCCATCCTTGGACCTTTGAAGTGCTTCATCTGGAGTCATGGGGAAAACTGGCAAGGCATCCGCTGCATCCAGACTCAAGCAATTTTCTCATCAGGCTGCAAAATCCCCCGACCCTTTTACTGAGGACTCTAACTCCTCGGTGGATGTCCCCCTCTCTCGCCCCCCGCCCGCTATTACTATGCCGCAGCTGCTGGAAGTTCTCTACTCCACAGAAAAAAGTCTCTCTGTTCGAAACAGTAAGGTTAAAAATGAAACTTCAGTCCTCCGGCAGGATCTGCAAACCATACGTGAGAGAGTGGGGGAGGTTAAGACCCGTGTTTGGGGGTTAGTTAGTTAGTTAGCACTGATTATTACTATGTCACTCTTGTTCTCCTGGCTTCTCCTGCTGGAGGAGTCCCCTCCTTTTTCCGAATCTACTCTCTGTCAGCTGTTTCTGTCTCTTTCCCTTTGTTGTGTGTATCTCTGTACCCTTTCTGTCTCTGTGTGTAATGGCGAATAGTCCTGTTGCTGCTTCCCCATTTTCTGTTCTTAGCTGGAATGTTTGGGGCCTCAACGACCGGGTTAAGCGATCCTTGGTGCTCCGGCAGATCAACCTGGATTGCAATAAACTGTTGGCTCTTAAAAGGCATATCTTCGGGGCTCCTATATTGCTCGCATTACTAAATTTAAGAGACTTTCCATGCAACGGGAGGTGGACCTCAGGGATCGTTGTTTTGATCTGGAGGCTGTTTATTTGGGTAGTCGATGACTGTATTGCGTGGTTGACGGCTCAGCATCTCTACACTGACTATTTACTGGACAAGTCCAAGCTCAAGCTCCTATGTCTATCCCATTTGTTGGACGGTCACTCGGATAAATGTGGCAGCTATCTGGCTCGTGGCTATCATGCGGCTACCGTGGTGACTGCTATCAGGGATGCCACAGGAGAGTTGAGATCCCCCATTCTGGAAATTGCTGCGATATTTTCGCGCCCTGTACTCTTTCAAATTGCAGGTTAGTGCAGCTGAGTTGTCCAACTACCTTGATATCATTTCTCTCTCGTGCCTGTCTGCTGACCCGGGAGGAGATTGATGGAGCCATCTCCTCTTTTCCTTCCAGGAAGGCCCCGGGGGTTGACGGCCTACCCATAGAGGTGTACAAGACCCATAGAGATTTTTTTTGTCCCTCGCTTATTTGATCTTTTTGCTAAATTTCAGGAGTCAGGTTCTCGCCCTCTTTATATGCAAGAGTCGCTTATTATTCTCCTGCTTAATCCTGGCAAGGATCCCCTTGCCCCTGAATCCTACCAGCTGATCTCTCTCCTCTCCACGTATGTCAAAATCCTTGCTAAGATCCTTTCTTCCCGCCTTAACCAAATTATTGAGGAGCTGGTTCATCCTGACCAGACAAGCTTCAGAAATCTACCGCATTAATCTGCGCAGACTTTTCACTCACCTCCAATTGAGGCATACGGGAGGCGAGGATGGAGTTCTCATATCCCTGGATGCTGCTAAGGCATTTGATTCCATGGGGGTATCTATGGTTGGTGCTGTGGGGTATCTATGGTCGGTGTTGGGGAGGATGGGGCTTGGGGATGTGGGTTTGGTTGCTCTACTCAGCGCCTTTGGCCCGGGCCTGCGTAAATGGGTGCCTTTCTGATTTCCTCATGGGGAGGGGGGGCTGCCCTCTGTCCCCGGCCTTATTCGCTCTGGCGATTGAGCCCCTGGCTCTCTCTGATTTATTGCTGTTCCTCTCGGATGCTGGAGTCTCCTTGCATACTGTCCTCCATGTGGGTACTGTATTTGGTAGATTCTCCGGTTTGCTTATTAATTGGACAAAGTCCTCTGTGCTCTCTCTTAGGAACGACGTCCCAACTCCTGGCCCTCCTTACTCTCTCTTCCTATGTACGCACAGATTTAAATACCTGGGTATCGAGGTTTCCAATAACATGGGGGAATTTTGCGACCTGAATTTGCCTCCTTTGCTCCAGCATTTGAAGGTTAAACTATGCACTTGGGCCACGTCTTTGCTAACAACGTCCTTAAGCCCTTTGCGCAGCTGTGACAAGACTTCTCTTTACCTGCCTCCTGTTGGTTCCCCTACCTTCAACAAGCATGCGCTTGTGGTTCAATTTCGCTCTACTTTGGCAAATGTTTGACACTGGTACTGACCATACTGTTTCCGTCTTATAAGCCTGGCTGCTGTCTGCGATGTCTGGGAGTGGCCTTGTTCGGCTGCGTTTGGCTTGGGAGGGGGACCTTGGTCCACTGTGACGATGTGTGGGAGACCTTGCTCCGCAGCTCTCATGGTCTGACTTCTAGCAGGCGGGCTCAGTTCATCAAACTTTACATTATCCACCGGGCGTACCTCACAACTGTCCATATGGCCAAAGTTAATTCAGCGGGTGAGTTGTCGTGCCCTAAGTGTGGCGGCCCTGGCTGTGTCTTCTTCCACCAGATTCAGATGTTTTGGACCTCGGTTGTGAGCTGTATAAATTCCACTCTCCCCTCCCCTGTACTCACAGTATCTGCCTGTTTGGACTGGACAACCGCTTTGTCCGTGCATCTCAATGCTACTGTCTGTCCCTATGTGCCCATAAGTGGCTTGCATCTGACACTCCATTGATTTGTGACTGACTTTGTCTAGTTAATACATCCCTTGCTCATGAACGATTTCTCTCCGCTGGCCGCGGGTGCATCGCCAAATTCCTCAGGGTATGGGGCCCCTGGTTGCAATCCCCTCTTCACCTGGGTCTGCTTTCCACTAACTGATCTTCCCTTCTGTGCTAACTCCTGCATTGTCCGGTTTGTTGTATGTTGTATGTCTCTGCCGGTACGCTAACAGTGGGTCTCCATGTATTTACCATTGTGATGCTGATGTATTGTGTATACTGTATGCTGCCTATGTGTGTGCCAGACGCACTGTGAGTTTCAAAGCTCATTTGCTGGTTGGGGGGTGGTGGGGTGGGTGGGATTTGGTTTTTTGCTTGCTTTTTTCTGTATGTTTTTGTTTGTATTACAATGAAACTCAATAAAAATAATATAATAAAAAAAATGTGTGGCCAAGCAACAGCCCCTGCCCTGCAAATAGTTCTTAGATATGATGAAGACAGCCCTTTCAGGCACTTTCCTGACCAAGAATATTTGAAAAAATTCTCAGGAAAAAGATCCAGACCTCCCATGAGTGATCAGTCAGAGGCTTCAAATCAGAAATAAATAATTTCAGATGAAATGTCGGTACAAGTACTGGCAGAAGCTGATTATAATCCCGTCCTTGTTAATAATCTGTTGGAACTCATCTACAAATCTTTGAATATTCAAGAGCCTCAAGGGGATCTTAGACTATAAGATCATTTGTTTAAAGAACCCACACAGAGAGTTTTCCCCCTTTCACACGGTCATGGACGAGTGGAAGGTTCCTGACAGAAGAATGGCCACTCCAGCCAAAGTATACAAGATGTATCCTTTTCATATGAGTGAGATTACAATCAGTGTTACAACTGCTAGTAGAGGCATTAAAGAAGCCGATTACAAGCGACTTCTGGAGCTTGTGATTTCAGTGCGTTTGTTCTAATTCCTTTTTTCTAATGTGTGGAATTAAAACCTGGCAGAAGGTTGCATTGGGATAAGTGATTGTTCTGATTGTGTATTGAGTGTGGTTATATTTGTGTTTTTATATATTTATTTTTTTGTTCTCTAGGGGGTGGTTTCCTAATCTGTAGTTTTTTTTTTTTCCCCTGTGCTAGTGGGTTGGGGTAATTACAATCAGTTTTACACCTGCTAGTAGAGGCATTTAACCCCTTTAAGACGCAGCCTATTTGGTCCCTAAAGACCAAGCCCTATTTTA
>JABWIB010004085.1:31876-45766 GCA_016617825.1 Platyplectrum ornatum
CAGGGAGACTGGGACAACTAAAGGATATAGGAAGGGTAATTAAATAATAAAGTAAAAAAAAAAAGTTTAAACAACAAAAAATAGTAGTGATCACACAGTAATCACAATGAGAAACGCTGAAATCACACTGCTGAAACGCTGAAATCACACAGAATACACTGTGTAAATCGCTATTTCTGCAGCAAACTCTCTCTCATCCAAGGCTCTGAGATAGAGTAAGGAAGTGGGAGCCTTGGATGAGCGTTTTTCGTTCAAACTTTATTTTTGTTTACTTTTTTTTACAACTCCTATTGGAGCTCGTCCTTACGGACCTTCCAACTGTCGGAAGGGGTTAAAAAGCAGGTTACAAGTGACTTATGGAGCTTGCAATTTCAGTGCATTCTTCACCTCTGCTCACCATGGCAGCCACTAACGGGTTAATCCCCTGTACAGCATGGAACCACCTTTTCCAGGCCTCAGTGTCTTCTTTCCTTTTCCAGCCGCATACCGGATCACTTGCCTCCTCTGCCGTCCTCCCTGCCGCCAGCTGCCGTCACTGTGCACAGGCATGGCGCCCTTCTTCCCCGGCTGTGCCCAGCAGTATCCCTCACAGCGTGCCTGCGTTTGTAGTGCACTCTTTTACAGACCTCAGGCAACATGTGGTTTCTATTCCGCTAAGACAGGAAGTGACATGCCCGGGTGTATTCAAGTGAACATGGGCGTGCCCCCTGCAGTTAAAAGCCGGCGGAAATTAAAGTTTGTGTGCTGTTTGCCAGCATTTCTTAACCCTGTGCAGCACTATAGAGGCTTCTTTATTATTATGTGGATACTTTATTTCCTGTTTCTTACTCCTGATATGTATGCTTTCAAGTTCTGAATCCAACAAAGACAGACTGGTTTTAAAAGCCAAGCAGAAAAAGAATCAGGCTAATCTGTGCTCCCTCTGTGAATGGGAGCTTCCCGAAAAAATTCAGTGGCTCGGTCTGTGAGGAGTGCAAGGCGGTAGAACGGTTCCCCTCTCCCCAAATGTTAAGTTTTATGGCCATGATTAAAAACATGATTTATGGTCTGGCGGGGACCTTCGTTACCAAGGATGACCTCCAAAGGTTGACTCTTAAAAGACCGCATGCCGTTATCAGCGATCATTCAGGAGAATCGGAACCGGATGATCCTCCTGTATTCCCAGAAATATCTGGTCGGTGGCTTCTTTAGCGGAGGGGTACGTTAGTCTAGATCTAGTTCTAATCTGCTGGAGCTTATCCATAAAACCTTGAATATTCAGGAGTCTCAACAGGATGTTCTGTTGCAAGATTTACTTTTCACTGAACCTGTAAAAAACCTAAAGTGTTTCCTCTTTCCTCAGCTATAAAGAACCTTATTCAGGAGAAACCCGGACAAGCGTATGTCAGTAAACTCTCGTCTCTCAAAAAATTACCCTTTTCATCAGGAGGAAACTAGGTACTGGGACGAAGCCCCCAAAGTGGATGCGGCAGTCACTCGACTAGCAAAGCGCACTACTCTACCTTTAGAAGATATCAACACTTCAGAGACCCTATGGACAAGAAGGTAGGTAGGATTTAAAAAACTCTACAATATTGCAGGGGCCTCTCTTAGACCCTCGTCAGCGGCAGCAGCGACAGCAAGAGTGCTACGAGGCTGGTGCAACGCCTTGGAATCCGACCTGATTGATGGCATAAAGAGACCAGATCTTCTTTCTTCCATCGAAAACATGCAGGAGGCAATAGAGTTTCTATGTCAAGCCACTCTGGATTTGGTCAGGTTGGCAGCCAGATCGGCAGCAGGTGTTGCGTTAGCCAGAAGGGCTCTGTGGCTGAAACCATGGCAGGCAATTATCTTTTCGGCCAAAAATTAGTTGAGATCATCACCCGTTCCTCTGGTGGTAAATATAACTGGCTCGAACAAGACCGTTCCAATAGGGGTCCTGCTATGAAGTTTTCTAGACCTACGACTGAGCTTAAAGAGGCAGGAGCATATAGACCAGGCCGAAACTACCGCAGAGGTCAGTGGTCTCCTTCCACATATATGCCTCTTTTTTGTACCCCCAGAGGAAGAGACAAGCCGGGGACCTTCAAACCCCCATTATGACACCAGGCCAGAGACCGCAGTTGGTAGGAGGCAGACTAGCCGGATTCCTACCTGCTTGGAGGGACACCACCTCAGACCGATGGGTTCTACACATCATCCTAAACTGCTACAAGAAGAAGAATTTCAGACTCCTCCTTCTCTAAGCTTTGTCATCTCTCCATCCCTGCAAGATCCTATCCTGAAGAGGGCCCTTCGGGAAAGCCTGGATTCTATGTTGCAACAAAAAGTCGTGGTTTCTGTTTCAGCATCCCAACATTTTCTAGGCGTATACTGCTGATTCTTCATCATCAGAAAAAGTTAAGGAGACTTCAGGACTATTTTAAATCTAAAAATGAACACGTCAAGGTAAACCACTTCAGGATGTATTCCCTCAATACCATTCTTCTGGATTCCTAACCACCGTAGATCTACGAGATGCCTATCTTCACGTCCCGGTACATTCCAACCATCAAAAATAACACTTTCAATTCCAAACCCTGCCTTTCGGTCTTGCTACCTCTCCAAGAACCTTCTCAAAGATTCTCATAGTGGTCATCGCAAGTCTGAGGTCAGAGGGAATCCAAATCTGGCCATACCTGGACGACCTTCTGATTGCAGCAGAAACAGAGCAGCTTTCGTCCATACATAGCCGAAGAGTTTTAGAGGTCCTAAAGCAGGACAGTTGGCTTATCAAGCCCAAAAAGAGCCATTTATCCCCTTCTCATTCAGTAAAATATCTAGGGGTGCTTATAAATACCAAAACAATGTCAGTCAGCCTTACAGACGAAAGAAGAAGAAAATTACTTCACCACCTCCGGATGGCATGTAAAGTAACCAGGTTACCGCCAAGGCAATGCCAGGTTACCTTAGGTCTGATGTCGTTAGTGATTGACGTAATACTGTGGGCATGGCTCCATATGAGGACGCTTCAGATGGCCTTCTTGAACCAGTGGCACCAGGCAACAGGACATCCAAATCAGTGGATTATCCTCACTCTGGAGGTAAGAAGACGAGATGGCCCAAGGTCTCTGAGACAAAGTAATGTCAAATCTCATTCATTGAGAAATGGAAGCTTTGAGGAAAGCATGTCTGGCGTTCCAAACTGTCCTGAGAGGCAAGGACAAAGTAATTTGCACGACAACAAGTCAGTTGTAACCTACCTGAACAAACACGGAGGTACCAAAAGCCATGTCAGCAGCTCAAAGAATCCTTACTTGGGCAGAATCCAGTCTTCGGGGAATCAAGGCTATGTACATTGCAGGCAAAGAAAATGTGGCAGCAGACAGTTTGAGCAGACATCCTTGCCTTCCGGGGGAATGGCAGCTCAACCCGAAGGTTTTCCGAATGCTGGTGGAAGAATGGGGCTGCCCTGAGATAGATCTGATGGCTTCCAGATACAAGCAGGTACCAGTCTACTTTTCGAGGTATCGGGACCCTCAGGCTCTTCAGGTAGACGCCCTTTCCGTGCCATGGGAGTTCAATCCAGCATATATTTTCCCACCGATACCTCTCATCCTGAGAGTGTTAAGGAAGGTCAACAGGGAAGCTCTCTACGTCATCGCGATTCTCCCCTTCTGACCCAGAAGGCCATGGTTTCCTATAGTGTTGAAGATGGCAATTGCTCTCCCTTGGGAGCTACCACAGAGACCGGATATTCCGCTAAATAGCCAGATTTGTTCAGGCTATGGCTAACGGTTCTTTAAATACTGGTCTCACTCTGAGACCAGTATTTAAAGAACCGTTAGCTCCATGGGATCTGAACCCTTGCTAGAGACATCCCTCAAATTCCTGTCCCTTAGCCACTAAAAATGCAAGTTTATCACTTCGGCCCGTCCTATCTCTGAATTACAGGCGTTATGGGTGGAACAGCCATACCTTAAATTTTTCAGGGATAATGCAGTGCTCAGGACCAACCCTAAGTTTCTCCCCAAAGTAGTCTCTCCGTTCCATATCAATCAAGAGTTAGTTCTTCCCACTTTGTGTACAGAACATCGTAATCCTAAGGAAGCCAGGCTCCACAATATGTCAGGGCTCTAAGAATTTATATAGTTCGTACTGCCGAGTTTCGAGGTTCTAACCACCTTTTTCTCGTTACAGAAGGCAGAACAAAGGGGAATGCAGCGGCTAAGTCTACCATGGCCCGCTGGATAAGGGAGTGCATCTCGGAAGCCTACACTCTGAAAGGGGTCACGCCTCCTGCTGTGATCCGGGCCCACTCACAATAGCGATAGCGACCTCCTGGGCAGACAAAGAGTTAACCTCAATTCAGGAGATATGCAAGGCAGCAGGCTGGTCCTCCTTGCATACATTTACTAGACATTATAAAATATGGACATTCTGGCTTCCACTGAAGCTAGATTCAGACGTAGAGTCCTTAGCGCTGCAGTATAAGTTTTATTGTAGCATGAAAATACTTTGTTTAGACTCCCTCCCAGTGACACTAACTGCTTGGGTGGCTGCCATGGTGAACAGAGGGGGAAAAAAGCACATTTTCTCCCCTGTTAATGTGTTTTCCTCTGCTTCACCATGGCAGTAGTTTTCCCGCCCGTATAATTTTTTAGTTAGTTAGATGTTTAATCTTGTTGTTTTGGTTAAGGCTTGAAAAGTTGAAGACACTGAGGCCTGGAAGGGGAGGATGTTATATAGGCCGTGTCTTCTTTCCTTTTTTCCGGTCCAATGCTGTACAGGGGATTAACCCGTTAGTGGCTGCCACGGTGAAGCAGAGGAAAACACATTAACAGGTGAGAATTGTTAGTTGCAAATGGCACAATTCAAATAGCAGATTGTGAGACGAAGAAAGGGTTGTTGCCCACCCCATGACTATTGAGGATATTAACCCCTCGTGAAATATGTGGCTCCAATTTCATTGGATGATTGTGGTAGACCCTTTGTAAAGGGATCTTTACAAGGTAAACATATTTACTTTTCTTATTGATACAGGAGCTCAATTAAGTGTGACAAATCATAAACTACCTTTTAATATCTGATTCACCCATCTGTACAATTGTTGGTTTTAGTGGAAATGGTGGTATTCAGGCTACATTGGTTTCAAATGTTGGTTTTGAAATTCCTGGATATTTGAAAACTGAAATTGATTTTTGTCATTGTCCTACATCTGAGAATATTATTGGAACAGATGTGATGAAGAAAAGAGGATGGGTTATTGATTTAGGAAACAGGGCAATTTGGAAAGATGTTGATGGTTCAAACCCTTTGTTGATTGATCTTAAAGAATACAGTAAGATTAGTAGTATTTGCTTAAATACTCCCACACACACATCCAGAACTTCACCAGAGCTGCCCCCTCCATTGGAACAACCTACCCCAAACTATTAGGCTATCTTCCACCCTCCAAACCTTCAAACGCTCACTCAAAACTCACTTCTTCAGACTGGCCTACCCCACCTCCACCTAATCTCTATACCCTCTCCTCCCCACCCCAGTGTCTTCTGTACAGTCCTCCCCCTCCCTTAGTATGTAAGCTCTCACGAGCAGGGACCTCTTTCCTCCTGTTATCTCATCCCTCCTTCATATATCCATTGTAATACATTATACATACCCCAACAATTTNCAAGCTATGGCTAGAGTGAGACCAGTGTTTAAAGAACCGTTAGCTCCATGGGATCTGAACCTAGTGCTGGAGGCTCTGATGGATCCCCCCTTTGAGCCCTTACAAGAGACATCCCTCAAATTCCTGTCCCTTAGCCACTAAAAATGCAAGTTTATCACTTCGGCCCGTCCTATCTCTGAATTACAGGCGTTATGGGTGGAACAGCCATACCTTAAATTTTTCAGGGATAATGCAGTGCTCAGGACCAACCCTAAGTTTCTCCCCAAAGTAGTCTCTCCGTTCCATATCAATCAAGAGTTAGTTCTTCCCACTTTGTGTACAGAACATCGTAATCCTAAGGAAGCCAGGCTCCACAATATGTCAGGGCTCTAAGAATTTATATAGTTCGTACTGCCGAGTTTCGAGGTTCTAACCACCTTTTTCTCGTTACAGAAGGCAGAACAAAGGGGAATGCAGCGGCTAAGTCTACCATGGCCCGCTGGATAAGGGAGTGCATCTCGGAAGCCTACACTCTGAAAGGGGTCACGCCTCCTGCTGTGATCCGGGCCCACTCACAATAGCGATAGCGACCTCCTGGGCAGACAAAGAGTTAACCTCAATTCAGGAGATATGCAAGGCAGCAGGCTGGTCCTCCTTGCATACATTTACTAGACATTATAAAATATGGACATTCTGGCTTCCACTGAAGCTAGATTCAGACGTAGAGTCCTTAGCGCTGCAGTATAAGTTTTATTGTAGCATGAAAATACTTTGTTTAGACTCCCTCCCAGTGACACTAACTGCTTGGGTGGCTGCCATGGTGAACAGAGGGGGAAAAAAGCACATTTTCTCCCCTGTTAATGTGTTTTCCTCTGCTTCACCATGGCAGTAGTTTTCCCGCCCGTATAATTTTTTAGTTAGTTAGATGTTTAATCTTGTTGTTTTGGTTAAGGCTTGAAAAGTTGAAGACACTGAGGCCTGGAAGGGGAGGATGTTATATAGGCCGTGTCTTCTTTCCTTTTTTCCGGTCCAATGCTGTACAGGGGATTAACCCGTTAGTGGCTGCCACGGTGAAGCAGAGGAAAACACATTAACAGGTGAGAATTGTTAGTTGCAAATGGCACAATTCAAATAGCAGATTGTGAGACGAAGAAAGGGTTGTTGCCCACCCCATGACTATTGAGGATATTAACCCCTCGTGAAATATGTGGCTCCAATTTCATTGGATGATTGTGGTAGACCCTTTGTAAAGGGATCTTTACAAGGTAAACATATTTACTTTTCTTATTGATACAGGAGCTCAATTAAGTGTGACAAATCATAAACTACCTTTTAATATCTGATTCACCCATCTGTACAATTGTTGGTTTTAGTGGAAATGGTGGTATTCAGGCTACATTGGTTTCAAATGTTGGTTTTGAAATTCCTGGATATTTGAAAACTGAAATTGATTTTTGTCATTGTCCTACATCTGAGAATATTATTGGAACAGATGTGATGAAGAAAAGAGGATGGGTTATTGATTTAGGAAACAGGGCAATTTGGAAAGATGTTGATGGTTCAAACCCTTTGTTGATTGATCTTAAAGAATACAGTAAGATTAGTAGTATTTGCTTAAATACTCCCACACACACATCCAGAACTTCACCAGAGCTGCCCCCTCCATTGGAACAACCTACCCCAAACTATTAGGCTATCTTCCACCCTCCAAACCTTCAAACGCTCACTCAAAACTCACTTCTTCAGACTGGCCTACCCCACCTCCACCTAATCTCTATACCCTCTCCTCCCCACCCCAGTGTCTTCTGTACAGTCCTCCCCCTCCCTTAGTATGTAAGCTCTCACGAGCAGGGACCTCTTTCCTCCTGTTATCTCATCCCTCCTTCATATATCCATTGTAATACATTATACATACCCCAACAATTTTAGTTATTACTCTGTGCTGACGTTTTATATGATCTCATGTCTGTTACTGTATCCCATGTTAAGTATGTTATTGTACCCCATGATATGTATATACTTTTGCTATGTACGGCGCTGTGGAAACTATGTGGCGCCTTATAAATAAATGTTAATAATAATAATAATAAATGATGTTGTATCTAGTGAGCATTTATGATACTGGTGATGATGTGGAATTGAGAGAAATTGTTCANGAAAATCCATCTTTATGGGCCCAATACAGAAATGAGGTTGGAACAATGAAAGATGTTGTGGTGAATTCCATAGGTCACATGACTAAAATTATCCTGGAATTGCTTCAGAAAGGTGTTATACGAAAAGCTAATTCTGTGACTAATAAACCGTTATGGTGTGTTTTGAAACCTCATGGTTCATATTGGATGATATTGTATTTGAGGATGCTTAAAAGTATACTCCAAATGTGGACCAATTGTTGCAGATACTGATGATATAATGGCTAGATTGAATGCTAAGGCTAAAAATTTCTCTGTATTGGACATAAGCATTCTTCATTATTCCATTAGAGAGGAGTTGCCAATACAAATTTTCGTTCACATTTTTACAAGAACAATATGTGTTTTGCAGATTGCCACAAGGGGCACATTTATCTCCTTCTGTATTCCATCAAGCAATGGCTAAAGTGTTGAAGAAATTTTCGAGACCAGACTGTATTGTGCAATATGTGGATGACATATTGTTAGCTACTGAAGATAGAGAGTTGCATTTATCTCTGTTGTCAGAATTGTTCACTTTGTTTTATGAGGCAGGATTAAAGTTAAATACAAAGAAAGTGAAATTGTTAAAGCAGGAGGTCAGGTATCTTGGATTATTAATTAGTCCAGGAAAACGTCAACCTTTACAGGATAGAATTGAAACATTTTCATCCTTATCAATCCCAAACACACATGCAAGTCTAAGGACATTTCTGGGACTTATGAATTTTTCTAGAGAATTCATAGAAGGGCTCTTAAAAAAGAATGACCATGGACCATGGAGAGAAGAGCAACAGGCAGCATTTGAGTAATTAAAGAAAGATTTGCAGACTGTTCCAGCCCTGTCTATGGCTGGTCCCTTTAAAACCATTTGCTTTGCAAAAGTGCATGCCTCAAACGGCCGTGTCTGTGGTGTTGTTGCAAATGCAAGGAGGAGAGTGGAGGATTCTGGGTTTTTTTTTCCAAGCTTCTAAACATCTTCTCTGTTTAGAGAGGTTTTGAGCCTTGTGCAAGACATTTGGTGGGAGTACATTTTGCTGTTAAAGAGACTGAACATCATTTTACAGATTCCTCATTTTACACTAAATCTTCTCTGTGAGAAAAACATTCCAGGTGTATCTCACCAAAGATTCACACATTGGTTATTGTCATTGTGTTCAAAACAAATTGAAGTTGATAACTACTCCAAATATACAAATATATTCTTTCACAATTAATGCAGTATGAAGAACATACACATGAATGTATTTAAACATTTGAGGAAAGATACACATCACATTTTAGGAAAGATGCTGAAATATCTGAGACAGTGTTTGTTGATGGATCCAAATATTATTCAAATGGAAAGTATTTTTGTGGATATGCAATTTGGTATCCTGAAAGAGGATATGCAATCCAACATAAGTTACCAGGACAGAACTGAACCTGTCAGAACTGTACTAGAAATTGACAAAGTAGAAAACAGAAGTCCACTGGTGATTTACAGTGATAGTGTATATGTTGTACAATTATTAACAGATTATTTATCAGTGTGGGAGAGAAGAAGTTTTGTGGATTTTTCTAATAAGGTACTAGTACACAGTGACACATTGAAAGAAATTTTTACATTGGCTTCTAAAAATCCCAATGCATATACCATTGTAAAAGTACCAGCTCATAAGTAAGGACAGCATGAGCTAACTATTGGCAATTCTACGGCAGATTCTTTAGCTAAAGAGGCAGCAATGACAGGAGAGGAAATAATTGAAACATGTTCAAAGGTATCTCCATTTAGGAAAACAGACACACAGTTGCCATCATTTGCAGAAGAACAAGTGAGAGATTCATCACTTGCTGCTTCTATGGTTGATCTAAAACCTCCCTTTGTTTGTGAAAACGGGGTTTTATGTCATGATCATGAAAACAGTTTGTTCCATTTTGGGAGTAAAACAACAATTTCATGTTCCTTATCACCCACAATCAGCAGGTGTTGTGCAGAGAATAAACAGAACAATCAAATCCAGAATTGCAAAAATGTTATTAGACAAGGGAAACACGTGGGTTTATGCAATCCCCATTCTACTATTGAGTATTAGAGGAACTGTTTCATCTGCAACATACCCCATTTGAATTAATAACAGGAAGGAAAATGCCATTCATTTTCCCAAATAAACCATTTTTGTCTTCTATAATAATAGAACTGGTTCATGTCATTGCACACCTACAGATGTGGGTGATATTACAAACAATAAGCTGACAACAGGAAAAATGGGTAATTTTAAAAATGATATTGAGTTCCATATACAAAAGTATGGTGAAATATTAGTCAGGATCTTCTTGTTGGTGGAGGAATTTTAAGAAATGAATTTCTATATGGTCTAAGTCTTCAGTGAAAACTGCAGTTGTAAATGTGATATTTAATCCAATTATTATTATTTTTTTTATAATTTTAGTGTTATTTATTATATATCAAATATTCATAATATTTAGAATTAGGAAAATGTATGATAACATAAGGAAAAATAAGATTTAAAAAAATGTTTAGAAGGTTACAGTTTTCAGACGCTGAATATGTGGAAAATAAAATTATATATGATCTCTGAATGTGAAATGAATGTGACACGAATGATGGGTGCATGAGAAGAGTTTGAATTCTGATTGAAAAAAATTTTTTAAATCATAATTACAGGGGGAATTGTAGGAAATATAATATTAAAAATATGCATGTGTGTTATAATAAATTTATTTCCACATATATATACACATCAGTTGTAATTGTAACATTCTTACTTAATGAATTCACTAGTCTGTTGGAAAGGAATGTGGTCCTAATTTCATGAAGGATCTATAAAGACAGAGAGAAGGATAGCTTGTTACCTACAATAGTGTATTTATAGTTTAAATATGTCAAACATTATTAATTTCAGAATATATTATCACTAGATATTTTCTAGTAATAACATATGTTAAAGTTTATTTATGTTAGATTTCAAATGATTAGTGTATTCTATGGATGGTTTTTGTGTTAGAAGTCTACCTAATTACATACAGATGTTGGGGGTTGGTTTTGGGAACAAAGACTTCTAAAAGAGTTACACGAACACGAACGGACAGACGCATACACTTCAAACTCACACACACATATATGATTTATATACATTTTGTAACTTTTAAACTTTAGTTATCAATATTTAATTTTTGTATTTATTTTTAAGACTTTTTGAGTGCATTAAATGAAGTTATTCTGAAGTGCTCACTATTTGTGTAATTCTTAAAATTAAGAGTTGCAAGCCTAAAATTGTACAGCTAAAAACAATTGTATGGTAGAAGAGAGTTTTTTTTCAGTGTGGTTTCATTTATCTGTGCTTTTATATTTGTGTTTTTTTTTTGTTCTCTACGGGGTGGTTTCTTAATCTTTTTTTTTTTTTTCTCTGTGCTAGTGGGTGGGGGTAATTACAAACTGTGTTACACCTGCTAGTAGAGGCATTTAAGAAGGAGGTTACAAGTGACTCCTGGAGCTTGCGATATCAGTGCATTTATTCTAATTCCTTAGTGCATTTTTTAGTTAAAACCAGGCAGCAGGTTGCATTGGTATAAGTGATTATTCTAATTGTGTATTGAGTGTGGTTTCATTTATCTGTGTTTTTATATTTGTGTTTTATTTTTGTTCTCAAGGGGGTGGTTTCCTAATCTGTTTTTGTTTTAGTGAATTTATTCTAAGTGCATTTTTTTAAGTTCAGACTTAACCAGGCAGAAGTTTAGGTCAGGAAGGAGTTAAAACATGGTTGTATTTATCAATAAAGGTCATAAAGGATTAGATAAGCTTTAATAACATGAGTGGGTGACGGATTATCGATTTTACCCAATGCTTTTCTTGCCATATGTATGCATGCTTGAAGCAAGGGTTCCAAGGTGCATACCGCTGTGACAGATGTGAGCATCTGCTAGGGGAAAGGATGGTTAGAAGGTTGGAGAGTATTTTAAACTAGGATCTGGGGGGGTGGGGGAAAGTATATGTGACATAGGTAATGATGGTGCTAAGAGAGATAATTTTAGTTTGAGTCAGGGGAGAAGAGTTCAGGGATGGGGAAACTCAATGGGGGATGGAGGGACCCTTGTTACAGACTATAAGGTATAAAATCATGTCTAAGGAAAAAGATATAGATAAGGTAGGCAATACAAATAAATGCATGCTGGCAAATGCAAGAAGCATGGCTGGGAAAATGGGGGAGTTAGAATTGAATTGAAGGGGTATACTCTCTTCCGGACGGATAGGTTAGCTAAAAGGGGATGTTCTGCATGCCTTTATATTAAACCTGAGTTAAAACCAAGTTTAATGAAGATTATGTATGATGGCATTGGTGATAATATAGAGGCATTGTGGGTGGAGATTATAGGGACATGTTATAAACCGCATAATATAAGTTCGCTTGAGGAAGAACAACTTTTACAGCAAATTGAAGGCTGCACAACTAGGTCAAGCTTTAATCATTGGGGACTTTAATTATCCAGGCATGGATTGGAATACGGAGACTTGTAGTACTATAAGGGGAAATCCGTTTTTAAACACCCTAAAAGACCATTATATGTCCCAAGTAGTAGAAGAACCAACTAGAAACCAGACTATACTGGAGCTAGTAATCAATAATGTAGAGGTTATATCAAATATCCAAGTAAAGGAGCATTGATCATTGCATTTGACGTTAATTTTAAGAAGCAACAGTATACGGGATTAACTAGAACTCAAAATTTTAAAAATACAGATTTAAATAAACAAAAGGAGGCTGTAAAGTGCATAGACTGGGATGCAGTGTTTGAAGGAAAAAATACAGAAGAAAAGTGGGATATTTTGAAAACACTATTGGGAACTTACACACATAGGTTCATTCCAATGGTAAACAAAAGAAACAGCATTAATCATAAACCAATATGGCTAAATAAAAAAGTAAGGGAAGCAATAAATAGTAATAGGTGTGCATTCAAATTTATGAAAGCTGAGGGGACTGCAAAGTCCTTCCATAGCTACAAAGAATGTAATAAAACATGCAAAAAGGAGTTGCAAAAATAGAAAATAAAAGGCTAGTTGCTAAAGAAAGCAAAACAACCCCTAAAAAGTTTTAAAAATGGCAAAAAAATAAAGAAGGACAATATAGGACCCATAAAACAGAAGATGGGTGGACTGATTCATGAAAAGGGAAAAGCTTAGATATTAAACAATTTATTTACTTCAGTCTTCAATAGAGAGCCCATGGTTGGAATAATGCCTAAATATGAATATGCAACCCAACCATTTCTCAATACTTGGGTAACAGAGGGAAAAAGTCCAAAGGAAACTTACAAAATGAAGATGAATGAAGAACTAGGTCCAGATGGCATAAAACCATGGGTTCTCTATGAGCTTAACTCAGAAATAGCTAGACCCCTATACTTAATTTATATAGATTCAATTGCAACAGGTTTAGTACCAGGGGATTGGCAAATAGCTGATGTGGTGCCATTGTTTAACCCCTTCTGACTCTGCGCCGTATATATATGGCGCAGTCGGAAGGTCCGTAAGGACGAGCGCCGTACATGTATGGAGCTTGAACTGTCGCTCACCCTGCGTGACCGCAGGGTGACCCGGCAGTGACGGCTGCTATTTCCGTTAGCAGCCGTCACCAACGATCACCGGGGGAAGGTTCTAGACCTCCCGCCCTCATACGATCGCGCTGAATGGCTGGTCTGTGAAGACCAGCCATTCAGCCAATAAAGTCCCCCTAAAAGTGTAAATAAAAATAAAAAATTAACGGAAAACTCTCATCCAAGGCTCCCACTTCCTTACTCTATTGCAGAGCCTTGTATGAGAGAACGTGTGCTGCAGAAATAGCGATTTACACAGTGTATACTGTGTGATATGAGCGTTTCAGCAGTGTGATTTCAGCGTTTCTCATTGTGATTACTGTGTGATCACTACTATTTTTTGTTGTTTAAACTTTTTTTTACTTTATTATTTAATTACCCTTCCTATATCCTTTAGTTGTCCCAGTCTCCCTGTCCCCCTTCTCCCTCTCCCTGTCCCCCCTCCCCTGTCCCTACTCTCCCTGCCTCCACTACTCTATAAAAGTCCTCAGTGTCCTTTTGTAT
>JABWIB010004087.1:3370-30969 GCA_016617825.1 Platyplectrum ornatum
CATCTCGAGAGCATAAGGGAGGAAAGACTTGAACAACTGAACGCCGTCCTTAGAGTACGACGGAGGAAGAAATCACGATTTAAGAATTGGACTCTGATAATTGGACTGTATGTATATTCAGAACTTATTTATATACAGTTTTTAGATAAGTGTATTTTCAAGCGGCGTATAACGGGAAGACTTTCTTCTGGTTTATATTCGTTTTATTTTGGGTGTTGGGTGTACACCCTTGGTCCTCTCCCGGGTGCAGCCCATTTAGCGCATATCTCGGCTCCTAATTTATTTGTATTATCCTAATTTCACCATGCATACTTGGTGTAACTAAGTTCACCATGCATACCATAAGGTCAGGGCCAGATTAATAATGGGGCGGATGGGACTGCAGCCCCAGGTCTCCATATGAAAAAAGGCCCATACATACACATATATAGTGTCTGCAGGCAGTTACTAGCATTCATCCTAATGCACTGCAGCACACCAGTGCTGTATGCTATGTGTCATAAAGAAAGGAACAGTTTGATGAAGAGGGCAAGTCATGGTTAATAGGCCCACATGTAATTTACTGGTCACATTGCTCACTCCAATGGGCCCTTAAAACTTTTCAGCCCCAGGTCCANGTAGTCTTTAATCCGGCCCTGCATAAGGTGTAAATATCATGACTATCCTCGCCTAAACTGCGGGACTCGCCATGCATAGATGACAGCTTTCCNGACAGTAATCCATAAGTTCTATATGTTTACCTGACTGGCAATATTGANGTTCTTTAATGCCATGTGATATGTGTGTTGTCTGTCTATGATCCAAACCATTTGTCTTTCGCATAAACTGTACTATGAATATTTTAGTTGTGTATTTACTGTAGATTAAACTTGTAAAGTATGCATGCGCACTATAGCAATGTTGTTTACGTATCTAGCTCCATAGGATCCAGGTCACTGCAAACTACGTTACACAGTGATGTCTGCAAATTTCTCTTGCATGTGTATACTTATCAACACAAATAAGAACATTTCTACATTAACTTCAGGTCGCCCATCCTAACTCAAATATTGGATTTTCCCTTGGTAAAACTGCCCCGTCATTGACATACACTAGAATGATATTGTGTAATGGTTCCCAGCTGCAACCCAGTTCAGCTGAAGCCTATACCGGAGCCTGGTACATACTCAGTACATACCCAGTACATATTCAAGCTCTGGTACAGACTTCAGCCAACAGGAGAGAAAGTTCTATATGATTGACAGGCATCCTGCCCAGCTTAATGGAAGGAGTACCTATCAATCATAATGAAACTTCCTCTCCCCTTCTCTGGCGGCTCCCACACTGCAGCCGAGGTAAGTATAAATGGTGATGAAGTTGTATGTAGCTCCGGTTGATGATAAAGCAGGACACAACCGGAACAGACGCCATACGCAGGAGCGGGTCAAGTAGTAAGACATGATTGTAGACACATCGGGGACGATGATGAAGTAGGTGGAGTTAAAGGCAAATATAGGAGTGGAGGAGAGACACAGAGAGGCGCAGGGATGGAGTGGAGCAGCGGTATAGGAGCAGGGACAAAATACAGCAGACTTATGAACATCGCAAAATACAGCAGACTTATAAACAATAGGCAGAAGTGGAGATGGAGCAGCGTAAGCTGAGGAACAAGGAGACAAACAGCAGGAAAGGGGGCAAGTAGCAGTGGGACAGCTGCAGGAACATATGTCACACTGGCAACCTTGTCTACATTATACTGNTCTATTTCATTTTCCTTTTAGCATTAAATCAGTGAATTTATGGTGTCCATAGGACAGTTATGAATGTTATCTTCATCAGAGGACAGAGTTAGGATTGTCCATAATGTTCATACTTTTTGAGTAGTACTTTAAGTTTGCTCCATCACCTGATTTTTTGGGAGAATGGTGATAGATGGTCCTCATCTAGAATACAGAAAGCCATGTGCATGTGTGACTATCATTTGCAGCTGGTGGCAAATGATCAGTTTCTGCTATCAGTAGGCTAGTGTAAGTGGTATGTCAGTGAAATGTATACTGGGAGCTGCAACAGGAAGGATAAATAGTGAATGCTGAAGGGAATGGTAAATCTAATTTGGTTCAGTTTTTCACCAAACGTATGCCCTCAGCAGCCAGGTTAAATATCTAGACTTCCACATATGGGTAATTTGAGGAAGCAGATAAGAAAGCAAGTTAGGGTACGGTTATAGCGGTGAACAGAAGTCACAGGAAAGTACTGCTAAATGTGACTTTGTGCAGTTTGGCTGTGAAAGGGTTAAGGTGTATTTTTCTGCCCATCTGGGTGTGTTTCATGCAACACTCAAAAATACTTTTATTACATGTGTAATCTGATGGAAAAGAATATGTAAGAGGAGGAGGAGGGAGGAGACACTGAGGGAAAGAGAAAAAAGAGAAAGCGAGAGACATAGAAGAAGAAACCTGGCTTATAAGACCATAAAACCAATGCCCCCCTCTCATCCGTGTATCTCCTGTATGCTTCTCTCTCATCTTGTTCCTATACATAGCGGCTCCCCGTCCTTCCTCTCCCCCACACGCCTGGAAGTCTTTATTCCTTGCAATGTTAGATGTTTGCAGACAACCCGGAATTAGTTTACAGTAAGACTCATCTGTGCAAAATCTGTAATATCCCCTAAGAGCAGTGATGTGACTGATGGAGACATGAAGAAGCATGACTGCCAGACAAAGGAGGCGAACATAATTAGACAGACCGATCATCACAGGAGGATAGAAAAAAGTAGACAGCAAGGATATAAGTAGGAAGAAAAATGTTAGGAGGGCAGGGCAAGGTTTGTAATTGAAGTGGAACAGTAGTTGTGGAGAGAAAACACTAGAATGATGGCATAAGACGGAGGAAAAAGAGAGAGCGGGTATTAGTCACAGGTAACTTAATGCCCCCATAGCTCAAGGGTCATGGCAGCCACATGTGTTATATTACTAAGGTCAGGAGCTGGGACGTGTCAGGTGTCTCTTCAGGTGAATGGCAGGGAAGGAGTTAAGTACTGTATATATATTAAATATAGTAGGCAGAGTCAGAAGAGATAATGAGATTAGGGCTGGCGCCAGTAGGGGGGAATGTGGTGAGCACACAGNAGGAGGAGAGTGGGGGAGTGGGTGACAGAAGGAATAAAGAAGGGAACGACACTGGGGTGATGGGTGCAGTAGAGAAATGGGGGTGGCATTGTGAGGAAAGTGTATATAACCTCCATGCATATTTGTGTATAGTATACATTCAACATACTGATAAACAACTTAACTCAAAGGGGACCAATAGGTAGAAAACTACAAGTCCATCATTGTGCAAGTAGGGGGAACTCTACACCCTGTTTTATTTCAGCCTTAGGACCTGATTCTGAGTGAGTTGCGTATCAAGCAAATATTCACTCCGCTGCCCATTAAACATTAGGCCAAGTGAACAAGAAAGCTATGAGGGGAATTATGGGGAAGGGATGTAACCCATTACAGAAGGAACATGTTCCTCCAATGGATCTAATGCAGACCTGACCAGATGCATGATGATGAGCGTTACACACNTTAAGGACATCAATGATTATCTTTCAAGGAAGCTTGCGACACTTATTCTCATGATCATGTCATTAAAGGAATTCAATTGAATGGAATAAAGTTTTGTGCATTTTATAAAGTATTTTATAAAGTGTTAATAAATGATTATAATAATAAAAATAGCCCTAGTGTGGTGTAATTGATATGATCAGTTACAGCTCAGGATCTGCATGTGTTGTGAGAACACCTTCATTGTGCATTGACTGCATTGGAATGGTCCTTTAACAGGAGTTCAGTTATCATCAAGAACCAGTTTACCCAAAACTGGATATTTATTAAATAATAAGTTTACTAAGGATGGGTGGAACTTAGTAACGATCAGGGCTTTAGGAAATGTATTGAATCACTTGCTCAAAGTCAAGATCCATGAGATATGACGACTCTCTGATGTACCTGTAGAAATGTCCAAAATTGAAGAGTCTNCCAGACATTCCAGGAGAGTCAGTCACCCTGATCAAAAGAGAAGCAGCTACAGTCATAACTGCAGTAATATATCCTTATGTTAGACCCAGTAGAACCAGGCAATCAGAATACATGAATGTCTGATACCTGTTTGCACGAGTATTCCATGATAATAAATTCTCACTGATTCTTTTAAAACAATGACCTAATGTATAGTTACATCTGGAAAGTGGCAATACTAGTGACAGTAGTGTGAACNGCTCTGCTGAGTACTTTACACTAGCAGTAACCACAACAGCCCTTCCACAGTGCTTTTATGTGTCAATACCATCGCCAGTCTCNATTCCACATTTATCGTAATAAACTGGTGGCAGAACATTGGCTTTAATCTGATATCTGGCTTCTGGNGATATTTGCACCGTCTAGCTGGCAAAATCAACCTGTGGTACTTCCATCACACACTATATGCTGTATGCTGTGAGTTTCATAACATCTGGAGTGGCGAATGTTGTCAAGGACTTAAGCTGAGTCATTTCTTCTAGTATTTTATTATTTTATCAAGTGGTGAGCAATGTAGCGGGAAAATATTTTTACTGACATTTGTACATCTGTATCAATAAGAGCAGATTGTAATNAAGACAATGATTAAGCTTGTTGACTTGATTTACCACCAATGCATATGAATTATTATTTATATAAATTTTAATTAAAAATAATATTTTTTTTTTTAGATATTTGGGCGTCAATTATTAGACGTGCCAGTTACTGGGGATATCTCAGCCTAGTAGAAGTGTTAGTGGATGTTGCTAAACTAGTTATGAAAATCAGATTCTCAGAGGCTAATTCCAGAACAGATTTTCCTAGAAGTCCATTTCATGTATGTTGAATCTGTGGGTAGACGCATAAATGTATTTGGGAATGTTATTACATAATCAGATGGCTATGAGAACTTAAATATCAGATTGCATTTATGTCAAATAAATGCAGCAAAGCAAATCAAATTGTAAATATGTCACATTTTTCTTTCCCTGAGACTACATATAAATTATTTGTGTATTAGATTACAGTATGACTTGAAAAGGGCCCCAGCATTGTCTTTATGATTTGCTCCCATCGTGTAGACTTGTGGCCTTAGGAGCCGATCCAGAGTTTTGCGTGGGCGCAGAGAGATAAAACACGCACCTCTGTTGGAGGCATAAGAAGAGAGATTGTGGCTTCTGTAGCTGTGGTTTCTGCGCTTTTACCTCCATTTAAAGAACTCCACTATTATACCGGCATTGATAGTAAAATAATTTGAATTCGTTTTTTTAATGCTTGGATTTATAGCATTAAAAAACCCATTCAAAATATTTTTTCTCAATGGGCGTTGAGTAGTAGCAGTAAGCCGCTGCTACACCTGCTTTTTATCAATGAAAACAAAACAAACACANAAATAACACAGTTTTTAAACGCTAATATTTATTAACTATAAAATCGACATTTTTTTTTGTTAGAAAGCAGGTCAGAGGACACTTCCCCTGACAGACTGCATATTTAAATGAGAGAAGCAAGTAGAGCGATGGGCACCTATGAGCATGCACATATCGACTTTTTCCCTGCACAGGCCTGTTTTGCAGACAATGCTCAGGTCTGGACCANGCCCTTAGTTTGTACAACATTATTTTACAACCGTCGAAGTGGAAATGTAGAAGTGGTGGTATGGACATTCTTACCAGGGGTCACTGAAACGTCATAATATTTTGTAGCTGAATAAATGGTCCATGCTGTGGCATACAATAGGCTTTGCTTAACTTCCAAGCAGTTCAGTGGGATGTGGTTGCTTTTCCACACTATGCACGACTGCAAATATGTAGTAATTGATTGGAATANACTCCAACCCATCTGAACAATTAACTGGACCCAGATTTCTGATGCTGCTGCGCTCGGAGCTTGGAGTGCAGCAATAGTAGGGATCTAAGGCTTCAGGGCTGCTAAGAGGAATTTTGGGCCTCATGGATNATTATTAAAGAAAAGCCAGTAAAAAGAGTGTGTCCAATCACTCAGGATGTGACTGTGTCTCCAGCCTTTTAATCTTTTCCTATTTCTTACCAGTGTTCCAACCCCCAATCTNTCCCTTTAATGAGCTTAAATATTCTTTACTTACCTTTGCAATCTTATGNTTCTCTCCACTGTCATTCTTTCTGGTGTAATCACACTAACACGTCAAACTGGATGGATTTCCTAGTCAGTGNCTATGCTTTGTGGTTATACAGGCTTTNTGCTGCTGTTAGACAATGGAGAACCTGTCCATTGGGAAGGAAATCAGAACGTGTGGGCCCCCTGACAGGCATGGGCCCAGTAATTTGTACCTCCTTCCCTCATCTCAGCACCCATGCTCATGTTACCTGTCTCCTTCCTTAAATCTTCTCTGCCATTGTCCTGTAAAATGTAGATGCTGTGGATAGTATGGAGGATACTATAGATCTGGATCTATTGTTTCCAGATCTGTCTTGAAATATGGCACTTGCACATGTACATTCACTAAATGAGTTAGANCTGGAAAGCCTACGTTTAGTTCAGGTGTAGCTATCTAACTGTTCAAACGCANAACCCCTATGACCTAAATTATTCCTCAATTCGCAGCTATTTATTCCAAATGCACATATAACCTTATTTGATTTATATGATGGTGGCTTTAGTGAATATAATATCGCTAAAAGATTAGTTAATAATGACATACATACAGCTCTGGGTGACATCATAGTATGTATCATGCATAACACTGTAATCCAACCATAAAACAAAGATAGCCACNTTCATGAACTTCTGTCTTGCTTCAATGGGGGTGGTGCATGCTGCACTATTGTCCTGTGCAGAACTGAAGTGGTTAAGTAAGGGGGCCCCTGCAAATGTTCCCCACGTGGGGCCTGAGTCTCCATAAAACGCCAGGCGGAAGGAAGGCGTCTTTACGATGGNGCTTTGAGGCAGAGAGAGATGGGGGTCAGAGGTCAGCAGGCCCCAAATAACTTCATACTGCTTTTATAAAACCCAACCCAGTCCTATTATGGATGGGGTCACAACTGTACGGCAATGAGTGGGAGGGGGCACACAAAGCAGGGAGAGGTAGCACAGAGNAGAAAAGAAAAAGGTAAAAGAAAATCTAAAAAGAAAACAGAATCAAATGTTATAGGAGAGGTACAAACAGGAGCTTTGATGGAAACAACATATGGAAATTATAGGAGGGAATTGGGAGTGCACAGTATATGGTATGTGAGTTCACAAGAAAGCAAAGGAAAATGCATATGTAAGGAATTATATGATATAAAGTTGCAACATATAAAGCGAAGTTTAGTAGCAAAGGTTTTAAGGCAGGATATATATTACACACACAAAGTAATAGACCATGTACTATATAAACTGTCTGTTTTATNAAATATTTTAGAGGTTTCTGAGAAAGCAGCCAGAGAGGGAGGGGGACATGTAACAGGAGGCACAGCAGAAAGCAGGACACAAGGCTGGGCTAGTGTTAATGTGCAGAGTGAGCAATGCAGGGAGCTGTCAGTCTGCCGCTCTACCCTGTTGTATGGTGGGTTCCTGTCCACAGACAATGCAGTTTTACCCTGTCAACAACCTAAAACTGACTACNCTATATTAGCCACAATCATGTTATATTCATTAGTAAACGCATTAACTACCCTCATTCCATGTGATTGATAACCTCTTTAGACTCACAACAGGACTGGTCAGTGGCAGAATGTTCCAGTGTACAGGGCAGTGTGAAATATCACAGAAACACCCTTATTTCTAATAAATGTCTTAGTGGAATAGGTGCATTAGAGGTTTCCTATGTTAGAATAACGGCAAAAAACAACAACAGGTAAGAAAAAAAGTTGCTGTATTATTTTCTTTTAAATCTTTCTCTATAACTAACATTTGTCCCACAGCATCTTCATAGTAGTTAATCTAATTATCATTTTATCATTCTAATCTTTTTATCATATATAATGGCTGTATATTACATATTAGAATATAAGCAGATTCTTAGTGATCCACACCTGAAAGGTACACCATATGCATGTATCCAGATGACACAGCTAACTTCCAATACCAAGGGCCATAGGGCCCTGCGACCCAGGGGGCCCTGGTCTGCCAACTCCATAGAGGACCCCCTGCCATCGGACATCTTTACCTCTCACTCCAGTATCCCCGATTAGCCGCAGGCATACCTCCCAACAGTCCCGCTTTCAACGGGACAGTGACGCTTCTGGGGGACTGTCCCGCTGTCCCTCCCGCTTTGAAGTTTGTCTCGCTAAGGGGACAAACTTAGTTTTTACTAAGTTGCCGCGTATCGCTGCATAATAAAGGGGCGGGGCTTGTGCAGGAAGGAGGTGGGGTCGGTTTGTGCTGGGGGCGGAGTCTGGGTGTGTCGGGGGTGGAGTCGGACGGGTCCAGGGGCTTATGTGTCCCGCGGCTCGGACCGAAGATGTTGGGAGGTATGGCCGCAGGGCTCCTAATTCCCATGACCAATCAGGACCACCTAATTGGCTGCAGGGCTCCTGATTGGCTGTGACCATGGCGGTGGGGGACTTGAATGGTGGGGGGCAATTACCAGTGGCGGTGCCCCCTTCCAATTTTTCTGCCTGGAGCCCGGCAAAGCATAGGGCCACCTCTGCCCAGGGCCTACCTTAACATTTTAGTTCTGCCCACTTCAGTGGTAACCCTACCCCAGACTCTGTGGCAAGTGTTGTTCCTCTAAAATATGAACTGGTTCCAAAGCATTTGTTTTCAGGGCACAGAACAGGAAAGCCACAATCCGGGTTGTTCTTTGATTGCTAGGATTGGAGAATGCCCAGGGATTTCTTTCAACATATATACAAGTTCTGGAGATCCGTCATGCCACCATTTCCAGTGCTTAGACAAGAAGGAAAGTGAAAAGTGTGTTTGCAGTGTCTGAAGGGTAGTATAGTAATAATACAAGACCGGATCGTCTATATGAACTGTGGTCAGGGCTATGGTCCCAGCCACAGCAGTGAAGAATGTAATGTCATGAGATTCAAACCAGTGGTCGAAGTGGAAATTTAGAAGTGGTGGTATGGACATTCAGAAGTGGCGGTATGGAAACACTGAATATAATGGAAGTCAATAGATATTTTTGTATTCCAATTACATCAGTGGGAAAAGTGCTGGTATGGCATACCCCTGTATACACCCCCACTTCGAGCCCTGATTCAAACCCAATAGTTACAACAGCTGACCCCCTACCATTCCTTTTCTGCACCATCCCCATTTAAAATGGTGATGCTGCAGAAGTTACAATTTCCTTAACTAAGTCCTNACTGTCTAATATACATATTCCCACCCACAATGTACTTCACTTATGTGTTTAATGATGGAACTACGGATCTGTTGAATTCTCTGTCGGATTGGAAGTGCATAGCACTCACAAGTGCACTCCCAAAAAGTGGACGTGTTCTGTTCTCTGCAAGCGGAAAACATTTCTTTTATGAGAATCTAGATCCAGTCCACAGCAAGGCCCCCTGTACTAGCCAGACCAGGGTGTGAAGTTGGAGTGTATACAGGGTTATGTACCATCACGTCCATCACTGTCTTAATTAAAAAACTAGAAATCTCCATCTACTTCTATTATTTTCTATGTCTTCATACCATCACTTGGTCTTTGGATCCTTGTTGAGACTGTGATCAGAACTCAGCGCGGAAATCTGGATCTGTTCCTTGGTCCACATTCTCTCTTACACAGTTGTACCTTTTTTTGTTAATATAAGGTATGTTGGAGTATTGACAATAACTAATATAGAAGGTATGGGGTTATTATCAAAAACAGGTATAGCCGTCATTTTCTGTGAATGATTTTAAAATAACAATGTGAAGGAATAACCTTTGAGACACAGCGGTGCTATGTGTATGTGTTCCATGAAGGATTTGCAGGAAAAATGAAGTGTATTTTCGAGAGNGATTATAGGGAGAAGACAAAATATGAGTTGAGCACATTTAGCAGTAAAGGTTGCTGGACATGATAGATTAACCATGATGGATTGTGGTGTAGGTGTCAGCACTGGGTCAATGATCAAAATGTGTATATGTTGAAATTACAGAAGCGATAAAAAAAGCAAGGATGTTATAATTTATAGGGATATAAGGTTCACTTGTGGGGGTGGTGTGAACAAGATATAAAGAAGGGAAAACAACCAACTGNTGTACAGTGATAGAGCAATATATTTAATTCCCATAAATGTTCTCATTAACAATCGGTAAGCCAAAGGGTTAAATGAAGCCTTTGTTCGTAATGTCTCCCACCTTCCCTCGGCCATAAATAGGGAGCCCCTCTCTTCTGCTGCCACTTAGACCTAAGAGGGCCCCTTCTGGGTCAGAGAACTTTCGTCTCCCTAAATCCTGTCCTCATAAATCTGCATCCTGTAGCGCCCTGTCAGAGGCTGAGCAGAAAATATTGAATTCAGTCAGGTCCCATAGGACTAGAGCGTGAGGACAGCCATAATAGTGTGTTGGTAACATGTATGTGCATTGCTAGTATCAACGTGCATGTACCTGGATTTTTCTTTTAATGCACACATTCACATGCACTAATACATTCTCATTTATCTTAAGTAATGTAAAAATAAAATAAATTAACATCCAGTTTGGCAGAATTCCCAGAATGTTACTGTAGCAACTATAGCCGTGTTATATCCAGATATACAAAGAGTGTCAGAGATGGTCTTTAATCTGTATCTGACGGCACATTTTCAGGACACGACTTGACATGCTGAGCTTGTAACCATAGAAGGCCTAGTCATTTGGTCTTCCTCTAAATANTATTTGTATAATTCCATCTTCTAATGTCAGAACATAGCTATTGTGCCCTAAGAAATATACACTTTTCCTGATGTGAACTACCAGTTAGTGCTTCACCAGCCAAATGCATGAGTGCATCAATGACAGATCCCTCTGCAGATTCGTAAGGTAGTTACTTGCCTGACTATCCGAAGCCNTATCTATAGGCTCCAGTTTTGCTTGGGATGCAGAGGGAACTCTTTTAGGATCTCCCTCCTGGGAGAAACCAATAGTTGGCAGTATGAGGGTGGGACGGAAGGCCATGGTTTATGAAAATCACGGCCCAAAGCCCCAACCCCTTGGATAGCTAACCCCATACATTTGCTATGAATAGATGAGTGTAACGTCATCAAGTCCTGCACATTCATAGTATCNAATGGGGCTAAGGCTATGATTTACATTGAAATCACTGCCTCCGCCTGGGTCCCGGGAGATTTAATGCCTCTCCCCAGATACCGGGAGATGTACCTGAAATCCAGGAGTCGGCAACCCCGATCTTAAGTTGTAATAAATGTACTTGGAGGGCAGAATGAGTTATAGGATTTAAATTATAATGCAAACACAAAAGTGATTAGCAACAGAAAGCCCTAGGCGCATTCATTTGAAGACAACAACTCCTTTATGTGTTTATTTCAAATTTATTTGTGGTAGCTCATGACACCAGTGGCTAGATTTACTAAACTGCGGAAAAGGTAAAATGGGGATGTTGCTCAAAGTAACCNATCAGATTACAGCTGACATTCTGTTGTATGCAATAGAAGAATTAGAATTTCATTGGTTGCTATGGGCAACAGCTCCATGGTCATGTAATACGAATGGATATATGAGAAAGTGTTTATTCTTAAATCGGGATTCCATCCAGTGTTGTGTACATTTGCATTGTCAATGAGGCGCTCACAGGATGACTAACTACCATTTCTGTGAAACAAACCTAGGAACGTGACTGCATTGCTTTTCACCCTTGTTTGTTTTTAACATCATGCAAAACTTTATTACGGCTGGTACTGCAATCAAAGCTGTATTTTCATAAACTGTATTTTGTCACCCAGCAGATANAATCATCTGACATTTTCTCTCTAATTCTAGAATCTCTGCTACAAAGATGTTTTTGTGACCCATCTTGTCTTTTTCAGCCTTAGAAATTATGCTATGCGTGCCAGTCTGTGTGTGAGTCTCTGTTATCCTGGTACTACAGTGTTTTCCCGATAATAATACCTACCCCTAAAATAAACCCTACCCTAATTTTTTTAAACCCGCCCAAAATAAGCCCTACACTGAAAATAAGCCCTACATTGAAAAGAAGCCCTTCCCTGAAAATAAGCCCTAGCGAATTCCCCAGTTTGTAAAAAAAAAAAAGCAGGACTGGGGGGCATGATGGGTATAAAAGCAGGGCTGGGGGGGCATGATGGGGATAAAAGCAGGACTGTTTATATAAATCTCTGTCAATGTTAATTAAAATAAGACCTACTCCCGAAAATAAGCCCTATTGTGTTTTTTGGACCAAAAAAAATAAAATAAGACAGTGTCTTAATATCGGNGAAACACAGTAGTTAGTCTAGATTATTAATATGGTTCCTTTTTTTCCTTTATACCTCTAATCAACAATTGCAAAACTCATTCTTGCCATCGCCGCTTATCTGCCCTAGCTGTTATCAAGGCTGCCCCTAGTTTTAAAGTGGGCAGGGAAGGCGCCCAATTCTGTATTAGTCTTGGGTGGCTGGAACCATTAATCAGGTTCTGACTACCCTTAATCATGCACCAGTCACTTAGGTGGTAACCTGATTCACCCAAGAAAAATATCTTAATACACCGCAGACTTTGAGCCCCTGCGGACCCATCNGGTGGAGAGGACCTTTGACTTTAGAAGGCTGTCCTGTTGGATGAACGCTATCTCAAGGCCTACAGTGAGCCCGTCAGATGAGCTTCCTCCCCAGTCACAGTGCAGAACTCTGACCGAGGCTCAGATCCATCTGTCCTTTTCTGCCTTGAGACAGAATGGGTAAGCAACAGCTCCCAATTATCCCCATCCACTCTGCCATTGACTGAACTATTCTGTCCCCTGCTCTATCCTGTACACAGTCCAGTGTCAAGTGATGCCCAAGTCTTGTGCCTAAATTGTGGGCTGAAACCTAGCAAGATACGCAGGGTATAAAGGAAGATGGTGTGCAGCCTCGATGATCTTGGTTTAAGATGCATTTAAGTTCCCAGCTTGAGAATTCCTGTTGTATGAAATGATATTTTAGAAAAATGTCTGACATGTAATGGCATTCTAGATTTAATCCTTCAGAGGTGTAACAGCTGGACCCCGTAGCAGCACTCCGATTCAAGAACTGTGTTATGTTATTGCACTGAAATTCTGTGAATTGCCCACATTGGAGGAGAATGTTTATGCTGTTTTGTTTTCCATGTCCTGAAAGTGTTCCATGTGTTATTATGCTGTCCCTTTCCCTTGTAACATTTCCATNAAGTATGTGCCGGGGTGGCCCACTAGGTCCCAGCATAAAAGAGTAGAGGTGGGTGATACCACAACAGGTGGGACTGGTNTGGTTGGGTGCGAAAGTGTGGAAGGTAGGGTGCCAAGGGTACTTTTAGTCACCAGGTGGGTAAAATGTGCACTGTCCCTGGGGGTTGGGTCTGTTACATCAACAAAGGAACGCCATATAAACTCCTCCATTACTCCCTTCCCTNTGCCGTGCAGACTTCAACCCTACCTTAAATTCCCAGCACAGACTTACAGATCAGCTTCCCACTGCAAAACGCAATCTGCATCGTCATTCCAAGGATTAAGCATGTGGAAATCTAAATGGAGCTCTAAATGTATGGAATTCAGCCTTGAGATCCGATCATAACATCTGCTGCAAGCATGCGCAGATGTCNTGACTTAAGGGATCTGCGCAAGAGGCATAAGTAAATCCCCTAGTGTACGTAGTTCTGGATCCAGTCCAGTGTCAGAGCAGAGAACTGCAGAAGATTTGCCTGCCACAATAGCAGCTCTGCAGTAGTCTGTTTCCCCTGTACTGCTGCTAAAGGAGAGTACAGGGAGGAGGACTATTCCGATCCAGCACTGATGTAACATTACAGTAGGCCAGGGACTAAGTGTGACTCTGTATTGCAAATACTGTGACTTCACATTTATATTTTACATTGATTCTAAGGTGTCCCTTGTGAAGAGCTTCATTTACTATAGTATGTAACTCGGCTGTAAATGATTATGTATATTAGACAGTGTCAGGTTTGTACATATGGACAGTTTTTAGCTGGCTGCATTTCTCATAATGTTATTATATATAAGATTGCTTTCTCATTGCAGTCATTGCATGTTCAGTGTCTGGTTATGAAGTGACACGTGGCCACATTGTTGGGTTTTTTTTTGTTATTTTATTAAATATTAACTCTTTCTTCTGCAGAACTTTAAAGCTCTTGCTTTGGCAGTGAAGCGGTTACAGACTGGAACATAAAGCAGTGCAGGAGGAGTGATATCACTGCAGAAGCATGCAAAAACACAACTCCATTTCCCTCAATTAGCATAGCGGTTTAGCTACACATATTTCCAGAAAGCGTCTAATCAATTTTTGGCTGGGAGAGGAGAATCAGACGCCAGTTGCTTTGAGTTCCAACATGCTAATCAGGACTCGTGGGGAATGAAGACTGACGTGAGGGGTTGAAGGAGGGGGCATGTGCTGAAGTAAAATACTTATATTTATTACACATTATTCTGTTTTACAGAAGATGGATACTGGGATCTGGTGTGCTAACATGTATTGTGACCAGCAAATGGTTCATCGGCATTGCACAAGCTTTATAATACACATTGGACCATTTTTCACGTTCACTGCTAAATGATTGGGTTGTGCAACAGAGGACGTAAACGATCTGTCTGGTGCTCATCAAAACATATGCCTTCTTTTCATTCCTCGGAAATGCTAAATGCTTACTAAATGCTCCAATACTGAGACGCTTACTCAAATTTGAAGGGAGGTGAAAAAAATTCTGAATATACATTAACAAATGAACATGTCAAATGACATTTTTGACTTGTTAACACTATAGACCAGGGGCTCTCAACCAGTGGCACCTGATGCTCTGTCTTTTGGTACACAGAGCAAAGTATATTAACCATGAGCAATACCAGATTTCAGAGAATAAAGTTTATAAAACATATAGAAAACTTAATATTGGCATGATAATATAGTAAATATGTATATATACAAGAGTGAGGGTATATGGGTTTGTGAAGTCAATATGCTAATAACAGAGTAGTGTAGATGGAAGGATGATGAATTATGTAGAAGTTAATAGGGACAGAACATTATTGGTCGGTTGTACTAATTCCATAAACGGTAGCTGGTACACACCAGAAAAAGGTTCAGAATCGCTGCTCCGGACCATCCACCATTACTGAACCAAACATTTGCACTTCTCCAGAAAAGGAATGCTTATAAAGATTAGCCTACACTGTCTTAATATACCCACTTAATAAAAAAATGATAGGCATCTCTAGCAAATGTTTCTGAGACTTGAGAAGTGCTCTATATATATATGTCCTAATGTACTATCAAAATAACTTATTTAAAGCATACAAAAATAAATCATAAATAATGCACACAGAAGATGTACTGAAGAAAAAATATTGACATGGTTACACTCTTTAACAGTAAGGCAATTATAGTTATGACCAGTGTAGGAATACAATATATAAAAATGTAATTCGTTGTGCCAAATTATTAGATTTTATGTATGATGTGTAAAATGTTCTACAAAATAATTATAAAATATACGTTTTCTTCCTTGAATTTACTGACCCGAAGCAATATTAGTGCATTAATGGAACATGAAAATGCCACAAAACAAGTCTTGGCTGAAGAATAGGTGTTAGGTTCCTTCACTCCTGTTGTATATATATGAGATTAGCTGGGCATACACTATAAGATAAATCGTACAATTGGAAAATTGGATAAAAATGGAAAGTAGTTCAAACCAAAAAAATCGTTTGGTTTAGGATTATAAAGTGGTCCTTAATGGCAGAATTATTGCAAGTGGCGATAAACTGAACAAAACAGTTTAAGATTGTGCAGACCTAAAAATAAAAAAATCGTTTGACAACAGTTTTTACACAATATCGGCGATCGTTTAAAAAAAATCGTTCACATACACTGAGTGATTTTTTTGAAAATCGGACGATTTTTTGAAAATTCGTTCAATTAGAACGATTTATCTTATAGTGTATCCCCAGCTATAGTATGAACATTGGGCCAGATTCAGATTTAAACTCTCTTGACTTAAGCTGGCCATTCACTATGCAATAAATTGTTCCAATCGATCAGCTTTAGTCAAGAGTGAGTAAAACCATGTTGAATTGCAGGGGGGGTAAAATGAATGTTAGTGTTTGCATACAGGGAAAATACTTTATTTTTGCATTTTGCACACAGATACTGACCAGTGTTACTGTAAATATCATCTCTCACCTGTAATACTGATTGCAACTAATTAAGCTTAAGGTAAATTGAAGGGGAGAGTGTAAAGCTGGGGATACACTATAAGATAAATCATTTCAATTGAACAATTTTTTCAAACGATCGTCCGATATCCTTCAAAAACCGTCGTCAAACAATTTTTCGATTTTTAGGTTTTCACATTTACCGTATATACTCGAGTATAAGCCGACTCGAATATAAGCCGAGGTGCCTAGTTTCACCTAAAAAAAACTGGGAAAACTTATTGACATCATACAGGAGAGTGACTCGAGTATAAGCCGAGGGGGGCACTTTCATCACAAAAAAATGTGCTGAAAAACTAGGCTTATACTCGAGTATATACAGTAAATCATTTTGTAGCTAAAAAATTGTTTAGTATATTGCCACTTGCAATAATTCTGCCATCAAGAACCACTTTGTAAGCATAAACCAAACTATTTTTTTTTAACAAAAATCGTTTGGAAGTACTCATTTGCATCTTTTGTTTTTTTCCATGCAATTATTGCATAGTGAATGGCGGCTTCCAATTCTTTAAAAAATAATCCTTTCCATTCTCATCTCAATTCTCCTTTTTAATATATTTATAAATGACCTTGGGGATGGCTTAGAGAGCAAAGTCACCATTTTTGCGGATGATACTAAAATATACAGGGTAATAAAAGCAGAGCAAGATGTCATTTGTCTACAACGGGACTTGAATAAAGTGGGGCAGCCATATGGAAGATGAGATTCAACATAGGTAAATGTAAAACTATGCATTTAGGTCACAACAACAAGCATGCAACCTATATATTTAATGGGATTCATTTAGGGGAGAAGGATTTAGGGGTGCTTGTAGTAGGGCCAATAAGATATTAGCATGTATAAAAAGGGGCATAGATGTAAGGAACAACTGTGTTATATTACCACTCTATAAATCGTTGGTAAGGCCTCATCTGAAATACGGGGTACAGTTCTGGGCACCACTCCATAAATAGGACATTACAGAACTGGAACGGGTTCAGAGAAGAGTAATAAAGGTTTAGATTTAGGCATGTTTACTTTAGAAAAGAGGCTTCTAAGAGGTGATATGAGCACCATCTATAAATATATTAGGGGTCAGTATATAGAGCTTTCACATGAACTCTTTACCCATAGAACCGCACAGAGGAAACGTGGTCACCTGCTAAGATTAGAAGAAAGGAAGTTTCACAACCAGCAGAGGAAAGGCTTCTTTACAGTAAGGGCAGTGAGGATATGGAATTTATTGCCTGAGAAGGTTGTGATGGCAGGATCAATAGATGTATTTAAGGTGAAGGTGTTCGACAAATTTTTAGTGGTAAAGTGTATCCAGGGTTATGACTGGTAAGTTATTTATTACCCTAGTCAGGAGGGGGCTCTTGTATATTTAAACTAGATCAACTTCAACTTCAAAAGTTCATCAGGATCGCAGAAGATCCAATATAGGTTGAACTTGATGGACTGATGTCTTTTTTCAACCTCAACAACTATAATATTATGTTACTATGTGTGTAATGTGCCGTACTCATTATTTATTTTAAAAAGGCACACTATACGTAAGAAAAATATCTATTATACTTTAGACTTATAGGCCAGAACCAGCATATTATACAGCATATTGCACTGAAAGAATCATTATTCCATTAACATACAAGAGACAAATAAAATTTCAAATTAACATTTTGACATAACTGGGTGGTAACAGAGAGAATGGTTGAGGAAGAGGGGCCCTGCGCGCAAGCTTATACTGTATAGGAGAGATACACAGTGGCAATTCCATTATAAAATGGACCACATACACTAGGGACAATGTAGTCAGCTGGTTGAGCCCAGACACGTGGAGAACCCTTTTATTTACTTATAATGTGCTGCATAAGCATCATGAAAGTGTTCTCTCTTAATTAACAATTCAAATGCAAGTGTTTTCATAATTAACTAAACAAAAAGAATACACAAGTGCTCTTTTATGTATACCTAATATGCTGTATAAACATCATGAAAGCAATCTGTGTTAGTTGACAATTTAAAAGTCGTAATCAAATTAATTAACAAAAAAATTATTATGTGACTACGATATTTTTATACATCTATTAATAATCTACATGCTAGACTGTCAGCACAAACCATAAACAACATTTCCACACCTCTAGTTAGAAATCTGCATGGTTGGAGGTTTTAGTTCTGGGCATGTGCAGTGTTTGGCTATACTACTGGGCCAGTGTTCCAGCCTGGACCAGGTTAGGCTAAAAAGGGTAGTGCAGCCCATAATAATGCAGTGAGTCAGGGTGTGTTTATGCAATTTGGGGCTGGTTTAGAGTTGCACTTAAGGGTTAAACATTTGCAAGTGTAGACCTGAGCAAAAGCATGTTGCAAAGTAAGGGGTCAATTTTATTTTAATTCCCAGAGAATACAGGAAAAAGCTGGTCATGCGCTTTCTCCCATCTATTGCGGTAGCTGAATCTCATTTTACCTCCCCTGCAATTCTACATAGTTTTGCCCACTCTTGAAAATTCTTTTGATTGGAACAATTTATCTTATAGTGTATGCCCAGCTTAACTCTGTTGCTATAAAAAAATAGCTTCACAAACTGCATAGCTTTATGTTTCATTTGTAATTTGAAACTTCACAATAACTTTAAACTTGCACCCAGGTCTACACTTGCATCTCTTTTGCCCTTAATCCCAAACTCTGGTTCAGCCCCTTTATATGCAGTTTTTATATGAAATATACGCAATTTGTAGCTCATTAAATTATACCTCCCTCATCCGGCTGCAGGTATGTGCATAACTTTATCTGCCTATGGTTTCAGTGCATCTTTTACAAACACAACTCTTTGGGCAGTGAGTGTGATCAGGGATTATATAATAGTCTGATTAGCTGTTTTAATATATTTTTTTCAGAACTAGTTTTTCTTTAAATTGATAACTACCCTGCACAATGAAAAAGACCCAAAAATATTTATATACAACTGACCCAACTACCATGATGAATGCTATTAAATATTATTACATGGTAGTATACATTAAGGGTGTTTAGCAGCATAATTATTCAGAAAAGTGATGGTCAGGACTTTATTCAAGAAAGAAATCCCTACCACGAAAAATTGCTGGGATCTAACAGATTATGTGATTTCACAGCTGGCGACGAATAAGCGGAGCTTAAATGATCAGTCACGTGCCTAAACTGTATGTTAGAGAAGTAAGTTCCATACGTAGATATATATAATCAGATAAATAAGCCCATGGTCACCAATCTGTAGAGCGTCGTCTAGCTTCAGCACCCTGAGAGATGTCTGCTTACTTGAATGGTCCTGGCTGTCTGTTGTCAGGGTAACTCCTCGGAATAAGGATGCTGCGTGGGTGGAAGAGACTGCTGCCGTCACTGGCTTAACGTAGACAAACAAACTCTGGTGACCCCTCAGACATGATGTGCGGAATAAGGCACTTTATCTAGCCTCAGCACATTAGGTGGTTCATACGTTTAGACCAAGGTTACGAGCGTATTCCATTTCCCTGCTAGTGACACTAAGGAGAGATGTGAACATACCATCATGTTTATCTAGATCTACCTGCCATAAAGTGCAGATCTGCCTGTGCTTCTCAAGTCTCNGGGGTGCCCATGTTAATGCTAGCTAATTAGACACGTCTTACATATGACGTTTACAGCAGGTTCGAGGACAGAGGATGTGGCTATAATCACTACAAGCTTAAGTCAAATATTTTATTCTCAGCACTATTAAAGAAAAAAAAACATTTGCACTGCTCAGCCGCTGCTCCTTGAAAAGGAATGACTTATTAACTACTTGTTCTCCAGCTTAGAATTAACTAGTCGGGCACACTAGCCACTTCACATACACCCACTTGTGTTGCCTTTGCCCACAGTAAAAGTATTTTACAGATCATATCAAACAAAATGCCACATAAGCAAAACGCGAATCCCACCCTCCCGGCAATAAACGGGTTAATATGAGTGCAGTGCACAGTATTAATCTGTGAAGAGACATATGGACTTCAGAGCAGAGATTATTCATGGTGCGCTGTAAGAAGTGGCATGTGCAAAACATCAGGCACATCAGACAGAGGAGAAAAAAGAAAGGTGCAAAAAAACTCCCTAAAAACTAAATGGGGACTATGTAAGGGGGGATGAAGAGTCTGAAGTTAAATGATGAGAAAAAAAACAGGTGTCTAAATGCAGAGAAACCAGAAATGTGAATGATGAGTGACCCAGACATGATGAGTGAACAAAGCCAGAAGAGAAGAAAGCGTATGGACGCTGTTACGCAAGTCCCAGAAAAGTGTGGGAGAAGATGGAAATCTAATCCGGCCACCATGATATTCTACTGAGCCTCATAGGGGTGATACCTCTAAGGACAGGAAGTTTAGAAAGCGAAATGTTTTCTAATCCTGTACTATAGCATTTAATACATGGCCCTTAAATGTGTTACCCATCAATAAGAGTCAGGCTCCGAGCAGGACCACGAAGGCTCTATAAATGTGCTTGTGATTACATTTTTCTATGGAACTTTTTAAACAAAAGCTGAACTCACAGGAATATTGCTTTTCCTGTTATAATAATGTGGAAGACAGATGGGAGGAATCACTTTTACTGGCAAAAGCCATTAGTAGCTTAGATTGCCTCTATTCCCCTTCTTAAGTATGGTCAGGCATTAGTGCGCTTGTTATATATTAATAAAACCGTGTCGCCTATCTTTCTCATTGTGCAGAGGGCTGTTAATTATTAAATATTGTGTATGGTATTGCACTATTCTGGTTATTTTTATTGCATATATCCAATTTTTTGTATTATTCTCTATGTATAAACTATCCTTCACAATTAAATCTCTCTAAAACGGGGATGCTAAGGAAATGCAATGCTCTCTCTTCAGCATGCAGGTTAGTTGGCCTGTATTCATGCCCAGTGACCAACCATGTGGGGGCTGGACTGCCCTGGGAGGGGGAGTGAAAGAGAGAGACAGTGTAGGGGGATCTAGGTTAGTCTAGGGTTGGGTGGTGTTGAAGTGTGTCACTTCTGCCATAGCCCAGGATAAAACGTGGATGACTCCACTGTGTTCTGCAGTATTTGGTGAGTCTGCCTAAAAACAGGAAACTGAACAACCCAGAACCCAGATCAACCTTGTTGCCAGAGCAGTGGCCAAGGGTTCCTCAGGGGGAAGAGTCTGTTGCGTTGGTTCAAGACATTCATAGTAAAAAGTTCCTTATGTATATAGGGAAATAGAAAGATATTTGTGGTAACTTGCCTGGCTTTTACTTAATTGGCCAAATCATGTGCTAATATAGAAGTCTAGTAGTAACTGTGTGCTTATCATAGAAGTATAGCAATTACTGTGTGCTTATATAGAAGTATATTAGTTACTATGTGTATACGGAGCTGTAGTCTGTGCTTATTATAGCATAATAAATATACTGCGTTCCTCTGGATGGTGACCATCCAGAGTGAAGTGGGTGTAATTGGGCCAGATGAACCCTTTATCCTGAAATTTTTGGTGGCTGCAGTGGGATCACTCAGTCCCAGGTCCGATCTGGGGAGAGATGCAGGGACATTGTATGATGATGTGTTCCAGGGCTCTGTAATCAGTCATAGAAAGCAGTTACCACAATATCTTGTAATTATCCTAAAGGCATAAAACGAGAAAGTGTCACAGGGAGTGTCTCCTCCACGTGTGCTGGGTTGTGGAGGGTTGCTGAACCCTGAAAGAAGGGAGACACAGTGAGGTGCTCCCAGTGATTGTGGTGGGTATATTCCTGCTCGAAGGAGAGCGAGACCAACAAATTTACAAGGTGTACCAGTACCAGTTTGAGCAAAAGCAGCCTTGAGGATCGTGTCCTTTGAAAATGCCTGGAAAGATGTGGCGCATATGGAAATACTGGGATGAAATGTGTCCAATGATAAGATTTTTGAAAGGAGACAATATACATATCTATTGAAATATCCATAGTGGGAAGACTTTTCTAAAGAAGTGGCCTGCACCATGTCACAAGCAAAGGAAAGCTGTATGTCTGTGTGGGACACTGATGCCCAATCTTCTGTGTCTGCCCCAGTAATGCCCCTGGACCCACTAGAAGGACTGAGCCTGGAGAAATGAATAGCTGAGGGTCAGCTTTGAGGGGTCACTTACTGAACCCGCCTGAATATCATTCAGTGCTTTCTTATAGGACCAGAGAGATATGCTTTTCGCTTTCAGTGAGTACCAGAGGTGGGTGGAGGAGCAACTGGAATGATGTTTTGATGTGGCAATGAAGGCATCAGCAAGGGACTTGATGAATACCCCAAACTGCCTGGACAAATGCTATTTAGTAGGTACTGAAAGAGACCATCTGCACCAGCTCCTCCAACCTCTAGTAAAAGAAGCTGCACAGTCTGTTATGCTGGTGGAGGCTAATAAAAAAGGTCCAGTTCATCTCCTACCAGGACATGAGATTGTCCCAGAGACAGAAATCCAGGAAGATGGGTACAGTAACATAGTATCTTTTCCTAGTGACTTAAAACTACTAGACAGCTCAGATGCAGGTGCACATTTACTGTAGGGTGAGTGTGGACACGGGGACGTGTTAAAATGTGGTGGAGCATGATTTTTTAAAAGGGAATTTTCCTGGCTTGCCAAAGAGGCTGAAGTACAGTCTGTTCATGTGATGGGGGTAGATGTGATTGGAGAGGGGATGCTTATGTTTCAGGTATACTTCCTGTATGTACCCTCAGGTCAGCTGTGGAGTCAGTGGAAGAGGCTTTTGAGGGCTAAGGAGTGGACCTTTAAAGCTTCTCTGCAGTCATGAGTGTTACCTGAGGGGTCTGTTGGAGTGGGGTAGGGCATTCCTATATGGAATGCTGTATCCAGTGTGGAGTTTAGATCACACCAACATTGCATATTGCATACTGCAATATAGTCAATCAGTAATACAACAGGAGTACTATCACAATGCTAAAATCATTGCTTCTGTCTGTATACTTCAAATCCAGAAACCTAGACCACTAGGTTTATAAACTGATGGGAATGTTTAAGATAGCAATCAGTTTTCCGTACAATGCCGTCTTCCAATTAACTGGAAACTGGCAACCTTACAGAATGTATAATGGCTGTCACGCATTCCTAGACAATTGATAGGCTCCACTATCATTAATATTAATCAAGCCAGCCATGTTCATAATACACCCATACTCTGCCAGCACTCAATTTGGATGTTGCTGCAATTTAGAGCTACATTCTCGTTAACAAGACATTAAATGGTTAATTACAACATGTAACAAGACTGGATAACCAGCAAGTCTATAGCGGCCTGCCCTGAAATTTGACACAAGTATTTCCTTTTTTCTTAATCATAATTGATACTTATTTTGCAACTACAGCTTTTTGTATAAACACAAAATTTAATAATTGCCTTTTGAGATATATGTTTAAAAATGCTCTCGCCACTTTGCCCCCACATCAGTTACTGACATTAACATGCATTGCATGACAAATGAATCAAGAAAAACTGCACACAAATTGAGCCTTCTGGGTATTTCGTAGCAAAAAGATGAGACCTAGGCAGAGATATGATACCCAGAGTGTGCCAGTCTGCCCGCCTCTCTTGTTATGCTCCATTTCCTTCACATCTAGGATCATCTAAAACCCACCCTGAAGGAATCTGTAACCCAGAAAAGACAGACTAATATTCTTTATAGGGAAGTGCCCATATGCAGCAGAAGGAGATTATCGATGAAGCAGAATGATATAGATATGACTATAGATACAACTATAGATACAAGTATATGTTCCAATATGTTCAATAATTCACTTCCAGGGGGTATATTTACCAAGTGGCGAGATTGCAGTGAGATTGAAAAGTGGGGATGTTGCCCATAGCAACCAATCAGATTCGAGTTCACATTCTCCAGTGTGTAAAATGAAACTGAGAGCTTGAATCTGATTGGTTGCTATGGGCAACATCTCCACTTTCCAATCTCACTGCAGTCTCGCCACTTAGTAAATATACCCCCATGACTCTACAGAAAAGTGCCTCACTGCAATCTGGTGGCAGTCCTGTGCAGCAGCGCTCCTGGTACTTCCACTCAAAGGACCTGATCCAGACACAATCCAGTAGTACATAATCCAGTAGTACACTAGGAAGCAAAGGGTTTTATGGCACTGAGCATGGTCTGATAAACATTAAAATAAAAAAAAAAAAATTCCCCCTACCTCCTGTTGTACTGAGGTTTATCTCCTCTGCAAATCAACATGGTTTTGCCCACTCATAACTTTACGCTTGTAAGCTCAATAGTACCGTATGTAACTCTGGATCCAGTCCAATGACTCTAAGTAGCGCATCAGTTTGCCATTATATTGCCTTTATTCTTCATCTCCTTATAGAATGATTTAGAATATTCTGTACATCACAGCACTATACTGGTGTACAATTCATGGTTGATAATTCTGGACTGGATACAGATATCTGCATAAAAGGTGTTGTCTGTTTGCAGAGAATAGAAATCTCTGCATTTTCGGATGGTGTGCACGCACTGTGTACGAATTTCCATTACAGAACTGGATCCAGCAGATCTAGTGCTCTGTAATAGTGACTGTAGGACAGGAAACATATATGAGGTATGCAAGGAGGGAGGTAGACTATACTGTAAGGGCTTGTGTAATCATAACTTCTGCACTATAGAAACTGTACGTATGATGATGCAGAACATGTAAGGAAGGGGTCAGCTATCATAACTCCATGTGCACCTTGCCCTCTCTGGAGTTACAATACATACAATCTCACACCTCTGCTGCTACTGTGCATGGATGCAGAGAACTGGATGCAACTGTTTCTGTGGATGGTTACATCTGGCACAGGTACCGCTAATCCCTGACATTCTTCCAGTGTAGTCTCCAGCAAAGACCACACATGACCTTTGCAAATAAGCATATACATTTTTGGGCTCAATCAACTGAATGATCAGAAATCAGTGCCTTTTGAAAGTTGGTCTTCCTGCATAGTTATGAATTCCCTGCTGCTTAGAGAACTCGATACTGAAGAAGTCTACTTCATGCATCACAGTAGTTTTTTCATAAAATCAGTGCTGGATTGGACAAAGGTTTTAAATTAACATAAACTAAATTTTATTTTAAAAGCATAGCAATTAAAGCTTTTCTGATTATAGTTCCAAATAGGAGTTTGTTCATTTTTTACACTGTGTATCACACAGATGCTGGTATCTCCCCATCTACTGTAAAGAAGCAAAATACTAAATTACTATGTTACAAGAAGATACATTATTTTTTTTTAACTACGTGACACCAGCCTTTGAAAAAGGTCTTCAAAAAGAAAAAGATAAGGTATGCCCTAATATATGCTGGCCAGATCCATAGTATACTTAGTATACGGATAACTGAACACAGGACCTGTGTGAAAACCTGCAACGTGCAGATTCCCATGCAAACAGGAGATACCACACCCCAATGTACCGGAATCTGTTATAAACACCCTACCTTAAGCTTTCCACACCACCCTTACTTCAAATCATAGTGTTGTGGAAATAAATATATATATATATATATATATATATATATATATATATATATATATCTTAGGTTTAAACAAGTCTTTTATAAGTTTTGTCTTTTATAAGTATTTTTCTTTTCAATATATATTCCCCTCCACAAGATTTTTGTGTAGAATGAATATATAGAAATTGTGATCAGTATGCCAAATTGCTAAATGCAACCTAGCAACCCTGTGTCCACCTTGCTTCATCTCCCTGGGGTACAGGTTGTATGCGGGGCTGGCAGTAATTAGCATGCTGACCAGGCTCTTCTACATGTTAGTTGTGTTGATTAGCATAGCAATCCCGCTGCCCTTGGAGCCCTTCCTAACCAAATGGGGACCCAAAAGTTAGAATTGATTTATAATTAAGGCACATACAGAATACTAGTAAGAAAAGAGAGGGAGAGAAAGAGAGAGAGGGAGAGAAAGAGAGAGAGGGGGAGAGAGAGGGAGAGAAAGAGAGAGAGGGAGAGAAAGAGCGACTTTCTCCTTCAATAAACATAGAGACTAGTGAAAGCTTTCAGTACCACTCTGGGAATGAAAGGTCATCAGTGGCAAAATTAGACAGCTACCCCTACTGGAAAAACAGCAAATATGCCCTAATCATAGAACTTTACTATTT
Source organism: Platyplectrum ornatum (assembly GCA_016617825.1). NCBI lineage: Eukaryota > Metazoa > Chordata > Amphibia > Anura > Limnodynastidae > Platyplectrum > Platyplectrum ornatum. The sequence goes on from JABWIB010004087.1 coordinate 29,805, forward strand.
AATTGGTATTATTTATTTATTTGTGTATTTATTTATTTAAAAGTTGGCAAATGCTATGAATGTAATGTATATGAATAGGTGAAAGTAAAGAAGCTTGATACAGACCATTAATAGTGGAAGCGTGTGTTGGGCTGTGCATAATTTGTTAGCAATGTGATAGTGACGTTATACCTCTTTCCACCAAAAACCCCTTCTGGGAGATACACTCTTTGGGAATAAATGAAAAAGTGGACAAATATCTAAATATACAATGTTTTCTATGACACTTTTTCCTTCAAATATGATAAATTTTGATAAAAATAATATTAATTATGCTACCGTCTATTCCTAAAGAATAAAAATGGATTATCAAACAGTATTAAATGTTTTGACATGCCAACTACTGCCTCTCATCATATAAAAGTTTATTAGTCGATATAATAGGCCATAATAGCTCAAGCTTCCAGAAGACTGTGACTCATTATCTGGGTTCTAATTACTCCTACTTACTCCTTGTCCTTTTTCGAGGTTAGGCATTTCCACATTCACTGGAAAAAAGGAAAGAAGCGACTGATGGAACAATAAGTCTACACTGCTGAATGCATATAGAAAAATAAGAAGCTCATTATGTTTGTAAATATGGATAATACTTAGAAAATGAATCATTGTCTATACATTGTTACCAAAGCACACTCAATTTCATCTCCCTCATTGTAACGCTTCCTGCGTCTTCGCAGCAGTCGTCTGCTGTGGTCGTCATGGTGATCAGTATTTGTCCAACTCTGCTTTAAATATAAAATCTGGATTTACATATGAAACCTGCCGGCTAACGAACCTTCTAGCAGTTACAAGTACAAGGATTTTATATATAAAAATCCATACATTCATTTAAAGGTTTGCACTGTAGTGTATGCATAGCGTTCTAATATATACAGCACACATAGCTATCCCTCCATAAGCCCCCCTTCTCCTCCCCCTCTTTACTAACTCGCTCTATGAGTAAGACATGCTGAGGGCTGATGAGGGGAGGCTGACATTATAGAGATTTCATCCGAAAAGCTCTAACAGGCAGAGATGTGTGTATGGCATCAGTCCTGTTTCTAAGCAGGATTGCTGTATGTAAAAGTACATCTCTTTTCACAAGCATGCTGGAAAATAATGATGGTCATAACCGTCTATAATGTGC